>JARGCV010000120.1:695000-777500 GCA_034064705.1 Bothrops alternatus | reverse complement strand
ATTGACTCAGAAAGAAAGAAAATGTCAATATAAGGAGAAAGGAGAGCAGACAATATTCTAAAGAGCTTCTCCTTGGTAGAAAAAGGTGGACTAGACAACATCACTACCAGATGGATCTGTAGTTGGCTGGCAAACCATACTCAATGAGTAGTCCTCAATGGCACCACATCCACATGGAGAGAAGTAAGCAGTGTGATACCATAAGGTGCTGTCTTATGCCCAGGACTCTTCAATATCTTCATAAATGACTTAGATGAGGGAATTGAAGGGGAACTCATCAAATTTGCAGATGACACCAAACTGGCACCAAAACAGGAACTGGGAGAAGGGACTTTGGAGTCATAGTGGACAATCACTTGGAGTCATAGTGGACAATCACCTTGGTTGTATTAAACAGAGGCATAGAATCAAGATCACACAAAGTATTAGTATCGTTTTATAAAACTCTAGTAAGACCACACCTGGAATACTGCAGCAATTTTTGTCACCATATCACAAAAAAAGATGTTGAGTGTTTGGAAAAAAAATCAGAGAAGAGCAACTAAGATGATCAAAGGCCTGGAGACTAAAACATATGAAGAACGGCTGCGGGACTTGGGTCTGGCTAGTCTAAAGAAAAAAAGAAATAGGGGAGACATGATAGCAGACTTCCAGGATTTGAGGGGCTGCCACAAAGAAGAGGGGGGTCACTTTGTTCACCAGAGCACCAGACGGAAGGACTGAAAACAATGGTTGGAAGCTGATCAAAGAGAGAAGCAACCTGGAATTAAGGAGAAACTTCCTGACAGTGAGGACTATTAATCAGTGGAATGGCTTGCCTCCAGAAATTGTGGGTGCTCCATCACTGGAGGTTTTTAAGAAGAGACTAGACAGTCACTTGTCTGAGATAGTATAGGTTCTCCTCCTGCTTGAGCAGGGGGCTGGACTAGAAGACCTCCAAAGTCCCTTCCAGCTCTATTCTGTTCTAAATTCTAAATGAGTATCAGTCTATGTAGGTAGAAACGCTTAATGATCTTAGCTAATCTCAAAAATCTATGTAGGATTGAGCCTGATTGATATATGAATAACTATTTCCATAATATTTTCCAAAAATTATATTTTAATCCAAATAAAATGCATGCTTAAAAATATTTTAGGGACATTTAGGGGATATTGGATAATGTTTTCTATCACAATTGGTCAATGCCATTATGAATCATATTGTTTCAGGGTTGCTGTGCTCTTTTTAATCTTCTGATTTTTCTATGGGCAGCTCTCTGAAGCCTTGGGAGCAGAGCTACATAGAATGATTACTTTTATTAAATAAAAATAGTACGCACAGTATGTGCGGAAATAGAGAGGTTGAACTAATGTATCTGCATCTTGAAGTCTTTTTGAGGCAGTCTTAGTATGATCTCCTTGGGACCACAGCCAAAGAGAATTCTCACAATTGCCTTTTTGATTAATGTTTCAGCTTGTAAAATGCAAAAATCATTTTGACCTGGTTATTCACCATCAGTCTGCTATTATGGTGCCATGGATAGTAATATGCATGTCTCTTAAGAGGCACATGCTTACCAGCTTTTGCTAATGTGCACACATCTTGCAAATGATGTTAAAAAAAAAATAAGTATGCAAAGTCTGTTTTAATTCAAGCTGTTTTTTATGTTTGTCCCTAATTTATACAGCGTGAATTTTGCATGGAACTCAAAACTTTTTTTTAAAAAATGAAGATTTCCGAATACATATCTATTTTAAAATTTACTTGCCCCTGTAATAATAGAAGAGCTCCAAAATCTAAGTATTTGTGTATTGGAGAATTACATCTAAGATAAAGTAGATTTTGTACCATAGTGTTGTGGGAAGTCAGCCCCCCCACCAGAGAAGGAAATATTAAAAGGGCAAAATATTATATTTCCTCAAAGGATCTTAAAGAGGCAGAAAAGCATGTCTAGTTTTTTCTTAATAGCCCCAAGTCTCCCTCCCCCAAGCAGAAACCAGCTCTGTAGAAATGCAGATGTGATAATCCATTGAGGAATGTTGGAGCCTTCCAGCTAGAAGCTAGGAAGACAAAGACACCTAAAATCTACATACCCCACCCAAACTCTAAGACAGGACATAATAGGATTAACCCACAATAATAATAATAATAACTTTTATTTTGTGGTCACAGACCAAAATACAAGTGCAACAAAAGAAAACACAAGCAAAATATAATCACAAACAATTAACAACAGAAGCCTTGGCTAAGGGGAATTACAACATTCTCCTCTAATAGTTACAGCTCTTAAAAGAAATTTAGAAACCTGAGAAGTAATATAGGAGGAGCCATCCCCTAGACCAGTGTTTTCAACCTTGACAATTTTAAGGCATGTGGAATTCAACTCCCAGAATTCCAAAGCCAGCATTGCTGGCTGTGGAATTCTGGGAGTTGAAGTCCACATGCCTTAAAATTGTCAAGGTTGAGAAACACTGCCCTAGACAATATAAAACCAAATTACTAACATTAGAACCAGAGGGATCAATTCCAAGGAGAGGCAATAGTTTAATTCTGGCTGTATTATACATAGGACAGTACAATAAGACATGCTTCACAGTTTCAACTTCAGCCCTATATCACAGGGGCATAATCGCTCACTAAACGGGAGCTTCTTGAATCACCCGTCGAGTAGTGCTGAGGGCAAGACATTGAAACGGGCTAGGGAAAAGACTCTTCTATACTTGGGGATGGTTAGAGTATAGAAATAAGAGGCCATCCTCAATCCATAATTATTAGAATAGCTAAAGATCAAAGGGGAAGGATTAACCCACAGATGCCAAAGGGGCACACTCAGGTCAAAAGTACATGACACAGGAAATACAAAGCCTCAAACAGGAACAGGAAACAACCTCAAGAGTCCCAGATGGTATAAAAACCCTCTCCCTACATGTGCTCTCTCTCTCTCTCTCTCTCTCTCTCTCTCTCTCTCTCTCTCTCTCTCTCTCTCTCTCTCTCTCTCTCTCTCTCTCTCTCTCTCTCTCTCTCTCTCCTTTCAAAGCCATCTTTCTGTCTGGCTCTCCTCTTCAATAAACTGCAACCATCTTTCTAAAGCAGTTGCCATGTTGTTTATTCCCGGCTTGGACTGAACTATGATGAAGACTTTTCCTTCAACAGTGTAAATAGGAGGCTCATTATAGCCTAAGGAACATCCTCATGGTTGCTATTTACATAATGAAGAACCTACCCAGTATTTATATTAACATAATTAACACCAAACTTAGGTTCCCCTGTGCATTTATAGGAGTTGAGGAGTGACGAGGGACCCCGAAGAGGAATATCTGCACTGTTAATATAGTTGGTGGTCCCCCATGGCTGCTACAGTATTTACATAATGAAGAACATAAACATTAATTGCATTCACATAATTTACCTCACAGAACATTTGGGCTGTGCAGTTTGGGGACCTGAGGAATGAGGAAGGCATAGAAATATTTGTTTTCTTTTTTTCTCCAAAGAGATTAAATGGTGGAAAAATACCAGGGATAGAAAAGGGGCTTCATAGCTGGTTTTGTTTTTTGTTTTTTTAAAAAAAATCTGCCATTTAATAGCTTTTAACCTCTGCAGACTTATTACTGGCTGTGATTTGTCCAAATTTCAGTCTGCACATGGAACGACCTTACATTCTTTTTGTAGCATTGTGATTTGAATAATTAAAGACTCAAAGTCTAGAAAAACATGTTAATGACAAGATTTTTCAAACCAGGTGACAGATAAAGCAAGAAAATGCAGACCATTTCTATAACCCTAAAGCTCTATCAACCACCTTTTAATGTTCCTTTTATGTTTTGTTATTCATCCTGGGCTCAAATGGTTATCATCCAGAAAGTGGTAATACATTTTTTTAAAATCCATATCTATCTATCTATCTATCTATCTATCTATCTATCTATCTATCTATCTATCTATCTATCTATCTATCTATCTATCTATCTATCTATCTATCTATCTAGATAGATAGATAGATAGATAGATATATCTATATATCTATATATTAATGTAAAATACCAGGGCCATATTAGAAACAGGATAAGAAAGAAAAACCTCGAATTACAAAGGGTGAGCTGTTTCTCTTCTCTTCTTTTCCTTTTTAAAAATGTATTTGCAAAGGAGAGCAGGGGGACCACAGATTATTGTGTGGTTTCACCGAACTTATTCTAATAATCGCAACAATGCTAAAACTTCCGAGCTTCAAATTCAAGATCCTTTATTACTTTCCTTAATTAATTCTTAAGTCAAGTTGCTAAGAGGTTTTCAGTTGTCCTGCACTGCCATCTTCTGGTTTGTTATCAACAAAGAGGATTGTATTAACTAATCAGTTAAAACTCCCACAAAATTAGAGCAGCATTAGGTCCTTTCAACACCTGTGTTGCAAAGTAACATAAAATAAATATAGATTTTCAGATAAGAATATAAAAGTCTTCAGTGGGAAAATTGATTTTTGGAATAATTGGAAAAAAACATGTATAGTCTGAAATATAAGCACTGCATTGCTGAAGAAATCCATATTCCACAGAGAGAGACAAAGATAGAAATATGCACATTACTTGGTACTATAACACTATTTTAAATTTACACAAGACACTGTCCGCAGTCTAAATTCATTAATTGGGCTTACACAACACATTTATATAAAAGTAATGCAAATCCTGCGAGTCCCCTGGACTGCAAGGCGATCAAACCCGTCAGTCCTAGGGGAGATCAACCCTGACTGCTCTTTAGAAGGCCAGATCCTGAAGTTGAAACTCAAGTAGTTTGGCCACCTAATGAGAAGGAAGGACTCACTGGAGAAGAGGCTGATGCTCGGAAAGATGGAGGGCAAGAGAAGAAGGGGATGACAGAGAAGGAGGTGGCTGGATGGAGTCACTGAAGCAGGAGGCGTGAGCTTAAATGGACTCCAGAAGATGGTAGAGGACAGGAAGGCCTGGAGGAACGTTGTCCATGGTGTCGCGATGGGTTGGACATGACTTCGCAACTAACAACAATAACAATGCAAATTCTTTCCTTTGCAAAACCCAAACTGATGGCCAAACAGTCCATAGGATGAGATACAAGTGATTAAAACAATATCTTTGTTGATGTGAAAACCATCAAAACATGGACCCTTTGTGCTTCAAACCACATGTAGAAAGTTGGGGTGCTAAGGAAAGAACCCGATCTGCAAAGACAGATTTCCTCCAAAGTTTTACAAGAAAATTTAAATGATGCATTGGATGAGGCCAAGCCAAGCCATGCCAAACATAACAAAAAGGAAACAAATCTAAATAGCTTTCTTTGTTCACTCAAAATTGGAGTCAAGTGAAGAAAAAACAATTACCCCTTCTCATTTTATGCATGTCTAATTGCCATGAAGTCAATGGATTTACATTTGGAGTACCATGTCCAGCTCTGGATGCTATGATCCAGAAAAGATGTTGAAATTCTGGAAAGTGTGCAGAGAAGAGCAACAAAGATGATCAGGGTCCTGGAGGTTAAACTGCATGATGAATGGTTGAGGGAACTGGATATGTCTACCTTATTGAAGAGAAGGATTTTTGGGGGGCAGGATATTTGTATTCCCATACTTAAGGGGCTGACACAGGGAGGAGGGGATCAACCTATTCTCCAAAACACCTGAGGATAGGATAAGAAACAATGGGTGGAAGATCATTAGACAGATCCAACAATTTTCTGACAGTGAGAACTAGTAAGCAGTCTGCCTTCTGGAGTTGTGGAAGCTTCATCCCTGGAGGTTTTCAAGGAATGACTGGACAATCATTTGTCCAAGATGATATAAGGTCTCCTGCCGTGGGCATTGGAGAAGAAGACCTCCAAGATCTCTTCCAGCCCTATGACTCAATGCAGAAATCTATCTTCCAATTTCCAGAAGTTATGTCCACCTGTTTTGTTTTGTTTTTTTTCATTTTAATTTGTGATGTAGTTAGTGCTTTGTGTCTGGGAAGGTATGGCTTTCTGTTGTATAACTCATCCCTTTGTAGCTTCTTTGACTGCTTGCATTTTCTATGGCCCCAAAGTGGTGTTCCATTTCTTATTCTTTTCTAGATTTGCAGGAAGCCAGGAAAGTGTAGACATTCAAAATTCTACAATTTCCTGGCAGGAAGAAATTGCTTTACATTAATTACTAATTTCTGAACTTGGCTAAAATAAAGATACACAAGCATATTCTTTATATTTTAGAATAAATTGACCTCCACTTTGTATATTAAGACATGAACAGGAAACTAGGAAGCTTTCAAGTTTTCACATCTGAACATTTTTATGGAGTCACCTAATTAGAAGTAGGAATAGGCTTATGTTTTAAAATATTTTAGAAGGCGAAAGAGACAGAATGCCATTCAAAAAAAGGTTAGAAAATATATGATTTTACTTTATGGTTAGATGTTTTTATTCATTTTTAAAACTTTTATTGTGTTACAGTAGTGATTTTGGAAAAAAAAGTTTAGTCTGAAAATAAGTCCTCAAATACATCAAAAATAAATATAAATATAAAGCCACAAATAGATGAATAAAATTTTATCAAAAATATATTACTGCCTTTTGTGCAATTTGTTAAAATGCAGATTGATGGAGAAATGAAGTGAAATTGATTTATGTATGAATATATACAAAAGTGACATGGGCTGAAATTGACTGGAGAGGAGAAAAATCAAGTAAAATAAAATAAAGGAATCCCATCTCTATGCAATGAGATAAGGAAGAAATACAGCAGTATATATGGATCGATCTTGAAACACATATTTTTTTTAAAAAAGCAATATATATATACTTTGTCATAAAATGAGATTTATTTATTAGAACCAGGCAAAATCATATGTAAATTTCAAGTACACCGTTCTACAAAAATACAAATATTGTCCTGTGCTGGGGTACTGATGCAAGAAAGCAATTTGTATCTGATTCAGAATAAATCAAGTGAAGAATGACAACCTTCACATAATGAAGAGAGAGAGAGAGAGAAAAAAGCAGTGACCTCAGTATGAGAGAACTACAAAAAAACCCATTATAAATATCCCAATATTGCCTTTTCTTCCAGACAGCAATCAGAACGGATTCACAGCATAACAGATAAAATGGAATAAGATGCATACACACACACTAAGCTAAGAAACCATGTTTGTCTATAATCTAAATTTCTTCATCCAAACAAATCAGGAACTGAATTGTTCACTGAGGACCTTCACTAGGTCTAGACATTGGGTGGTGCTTGATCACCACCCTAGCCGTAGATTGTTTGATGGTTTTCATAATTGCAAGTTAGGAAGATGGGGGAGATGAAAATTAAAACCATCAAAGAAAGTACACTCTTTCAAGTCAACTAATTCCAGGTGACTTCAAGGAAGAGCATAGCTTTATTGATCACTGAGGAATTGCTTTGCCATTTGCATCTTCTGATTTTGCTTTCTGTTGTTTGTTTTCACTTCCTGCTCTAGGCTACAGATCTGGGATATCCTGGTGGTTCCCTGCTGGAAAAAAAATCACATTTAATCCTGATAATTTTTTACGATGAGCATGCTGTGAAAAGTAGCACAGCCGATGACTCTATGAGACCCTTTGTATACAAACTAGCTGCTCAAAACATTTATTCTCTAACCCTTTAGAGGTTCTCCCTTTAGCTGATATATTATATCATAACATTTAGCCTGAAGTGTTTTGGCTTACCAAAGTCTATTTTCAAATAAAAGTATTTGTTCAAAGGGCACCTTGAACATTACAAAACACAAATGTTTCCCCAAATGTAGGTAGGTAGGTAGGTAGGTAGGTAGGTAGGTAGGTAGGTAGGTAGGTAGGTAGGAAGGAAGGAAGGAAGGAAGGAAGGAAGGAAGGAAGGAAGGAAGGAAGGAATCAGGAGGTATTTTGGTTTCTAGCCATGCTCATAATCAAAACAGTGGAACAAAGAAAGGGGAAAGAGGTTGATTTTTTTTTTAAAAAAAGGAGGAGAAGAAATTGCATCAATGTGACCCTTTTGCTGTTATTTATTAGCTATTTCAGTGTTTCTCAACCTTGGCCACTTGACGATCTTCATTAGTCAAGGTTGAAAAACATGGAGTTATTTGATAGTGAGGTGAAATAAATACATAAATAAATGAAAAATAAAATAAAAGGCATAGTTCAGAGGGATATCTTTTTTACTGTAGGATTAAACAGCACCTTCCATTTTTGACATTTTAAAAAATGCAGAGTCTGGCTATCCTCTCATTACCTCCCAAATTCACCTCATTTATTTTCCTCCCTCAAAAGGCTTAATTCACCATCACATTTTTTGTTTTCCCAATAAAATACAAGTGTCACAATTCCGATAAATCAAAACCAAGTATCGGAACTTTGCTGCTGTTGAAACTCGGTCTCTAATCAAAGATACACTTTTAATGAGATTCCGTCTTTGACAGAAATTAAGGCTATAATGAACAGATGGGTCATTACTCAGCTTGCAGGCATGCTATCTATTTTTTATTTAATTTCGGTACCCTGATGCTTTTTGATAAAGTGCTGGTAATTTAGATTAATTTTTCTCCTTTGTCTTTTAATGTAGCTTCATTTTTATGCCTTTGACTACAAATTGTGAGTTCTGTTTACTATTATGATTCACACTTTTTGGGGGGGTTCACAATACTTTAATAACCCAAATGTAGGGCAATAAAGAAGAGTGCCCTTGGTTCAAACAGCACCCAGAGGGAACTTTTTCATTCATATTGCAATAGAGACTTGCATCACTGGAGGTCTTCAAAAAAAGATTGGACAGCCATTATAAAAGTACAGAATCAAGATCACATGAAGTGTTAATACCACTTTACAATGCCTTGGTAAGGCCACACTTGGAATACTACATCCAGTTTTGGTCAACACAATGTAAAAAAAGATGTTGAGACTCTAGAAAGAGTGCAACAAAAATGATCAGGGGACTGGAGGCTAAAGCATATAAGCAACAGTTGCTGGAATTGGTTATGTCTAGTCTAATGAAGAGAAGGACGAGGGGTGACATGATAGCAGTGTTCCAATATCTCAGGGGCTGCCCCAAAGAAGAGGGAGTCAAGCTATTCTCCAAAGCACCTGAAGACAGGACAAGAAGCAACGGATGGAAACTGATCAAGGAGAGAAGCAACCTAGAACTAAGGAGAAACTTCCTGACAGCTAGAACAATTAACCAGTGGAACAACCTGCCTCCAGAAGCTGTGAATGCTCCAACACTGGAAGTTTTAAAGAAGAGACTGGACAGCCATTTGTCCAAAATGGTATAGGTTTCCTGCCTGAGCAGGGGGTTGGACTAGATGACCTCCAAGGTCCCTTCCAAGCCTGTTATTCAATCTTCTAGGAATCTGAGAAGAATTGCCATGGAAAATGCAAGCTGTGGGAGAGACCCTGCAGAATCCCCAATGACTGGCTCTTTAGATATAAAAAGGACATGTCCAACCTGCCCCAATCCGCTCCCTTGGGAAAGAATTTTCTCAGGAAGTACAGCCTCTTCTGTGCCTTCTTCACAAGCATGTTAACATTCATAGACCATGAGAGGTCCTCTGAGATATAAGTGCCCAAAAATTTAAAGCTACCCACCCTCTCCACCTCCACACCATTTATGTACAATGGTAGATGCACATCTCTCTTCCTAATAACTCTTGTCGACTGTAAACTACTTGTGCCTGAATGTGCAGAGCACTCACTAAAAAATACACAAACAATAAATTAATTAAAAAATACCGCTCTCTGGGAGTGTCGAGCCGCTGCATATACACAGTCACCATGATACAAAAGGATGATGAGACTTTAGACAGTGTGCAAAGAAGAAAAATAAAGAGGATAAATGGTCTGGAGACTTGTTGATTCTGTTCACATATAATAAAATGTCGGTTTGTGCGCGTGTTCTTTTTTTATTTATTTTTTTAAAAAGGGACGGAAGCAAACCTTGCATCTGTCTTCCCATGTTATACATTATTATGCTCCATTGCTTTGAAGAATTCCTGACCCTGGTTTTACTTTGATATCAATAAATACATCTATGTTGCCATATGATGAACATCTAAGGAAACTAGGTATATATATGTTTAACTTAATGAAGAGAAGGATTTAGGGAAGTACGATAACTGTCTTCCAGTTTGTGACAGGCTGCCCCAGAAAGGAGGGGTGGACCTATTTTCCAAAACCCCAGAGGGCAGGCCAAGAAGTGATGGACAGAAGAGAACTCCAACCTAGAATTAAAGAGAAATTCCCTGACAATGGGAACAATTGATCAATGAAACAGTTTGCCTCCTAGACTTGTGAGTGTTCCATCTCTGGAGGCTTTCAAAAACAAACTGGATAGCTATTTGACTGAGATGGTATAAAGCAGTGGTGGCGAACCTATGACATGCATGCCAGAGGCGGCACTCGGAGCCCTCTCTGTGGGCACATGTGCCATTGCCCCAGCCTCGCCTCCCCCCACAACCCCCTTCTCACCAGCAGCCCCGCTGGAGGAGAGTTGCCCCCCGAGCATGGCCCACACAGAGCAGTGCAGCCAAGGACATGGCAGCCAGGCAGCGTAGACAAGATTCTGCCCTCATGGCCCAGTGAGTGGCCCTGCAGGCAGGCGGGGTGAGGGATGGGGTGGGGGCAGGGGGTGGGGGTGGGGGTGGGGCCAGTTTTGGGGCACTCGGTCTCTAAAAGGTTTGCCATCACTGGTATAAGGTCTCCTGCCTTGAGCAGTGGGCTGGACTAGAAGACCCTCTGAGAGCCCTTCCAAGACCTATCATTCTATGTTCTAACATAAGACAGCTACTTGTATTCCAATGTTAGCAAATGTAACTCTAATGAGTGCCCATCCGGTATTTAAGATGGCCATTTATTCAGGTACTATTCAGCAAATAGAAAGAATGATAACCCAGTACTTGTGCTGCCCATTGAAAGAGAGTAATAACTGTGACTTCTTGATTTCCAGTCAAAGGTTATGCATTGTTTTTAATTGGAACAGTTTAGCTCAATTTTTTTTTTTTTGCTTTTGATTTCTGCAAGTCACGCCCAGTTGTGGTGTTTGAGTTGGGCAGCTACCTCATTCATATAAATAAAAATGAAATGAAATGAAATACTGTACTATATCAGGTTAGCAATAATTAGGTCTGCGTAGTCAGTCTAGGAAAGAGCTATCTCTTCAGGTGAAGCTATATGCATGATAATACTACAATAATTCATGTAAAAAAAAATCACTAGAGTATTTTTTTTTTTTTTGTAAATTACATTCAGAAAGCTGCCTGACTCTGAAATGACTCTGGATGGTTTGAGTATACATATGTAGTACTCCATTGTCATACTTTCACAGAACTGAAATAGGAGATGTCTGCTAAACCTGTGAGAATTCGGTCCAATCCAATTTTTTGAATTCATTTCATTCAAAAAAAAAAAACTGGACCAATTCCAACAATCAGACCTATTTGAGCATACCAACTGGGATGATTTCAACTTGAACATCCAATTCAAATTAAATTAACTTTTTACGGTCCCAATTTTTTATGTGGCTGTCCGCCAGTTGTTTCAGAAATGTACCCAGTTCTTGCGGTCCATATTGAAAAATGATGCTTGAGGTGAAAACTCTGTTCTATTGATAATTCAAGAGACAGTGATCACCAGAGTGAACGTGGACACCATTTTCATCTGATCAAACACTACATACATGTAAACACCTCCACTCACAGCTTTTCCTATCAATATGGTATCAAAGAATTCTCTATCTAGATCAGGGGTCCCCAACCCCAAGGCCCATTGGGAACTGGGCTGTGCAAGCAACGAGTGCATGTGTGCACGAAACTGCATTTGCACAAGCAGCATGCGTGCAAAGCTGTGTTTATGCAAGCAGCAAGCGAGTGCACAGACAAACAAACCTGTGTTTGCACATGTGGTGCACATGTATGCGAAACCATCTTCTCTCCCCACCCCACCGCCATCAGCATCACTGCTCCCCCAAGCTGGACTGCTGATCTACAATCTGGTCTGCAAACTATGTTTGTTGCTGTTGTTAGTATTCTCTTGCATCTGGGATGCATGACACTCTCACACAATATTTGTTGACCTTCATTATAGAATTCCAACGAAGCTGAGGAAAAAGATGGTACAAATCATTTCCGGATAGCACATACTGCATATTTAAAGCTTGGAGACTTTCTCATCTGTGTGGCTGTCAGACTATTCTTAAAAAGAGACACTGTGAAGGTGGTGGCAGGAGATTTTTTTTATTTCTTCCCCATGCAAATATGTGTCAATAAAACAAGTGGGGCAGAGTTTATCACACAGACGGAAGATGTTGTCATAAAGCCTGACTTATTTCTACATCTTTATCAAATATATACCCCAGCTAGAAATGTTGGAAAATTGGGTTTAGTCTAAGTTTATATATGCAAAACAACCTAATTCACTCTTCTTGGGCTGATATATGGCTTGAAATGCATTTATCCTTCAGATTTTGTCCCTCTCAGAATTCTATGATATATTCTGGGGTCACAAATTTTTATTCACCTGCACAGTGAAAATGCATAGCATTTAAAGGAAAATGTGCATAGTTTTAAAAGATACAGAACATGGATTGGAATTCATGAGTTTCTCTTTCTAACCAATGTCTCATTGGACAAATTCAACCCTTCTGTGAAGGCGGGGTTTAATTTAACCATAGTTTTATTACTGGAGAAAGCAGACACAGGTCAGATTCAGTAATCACAGCTTTATCGCTTAATATTTGTATTCCTTATTCTGTTCTTCTACTATTTATCTTTACAAGGAGACTGGCATGATCCACCAAAAAAACCAGGAATAAGCAAGAAGATGGGAAACAAATAATAAAAACTCCCTTTGCATATGATGCCAAGCAATAGTTTTATTGTACTTCACCAGAGAGTGAATTGGGTATTGGATAGTTAAAAATTTGTAATAAATGAAATAAACATTAATAAATTACTTTCTTTGATTGTGAATTTCTGTTCAAAATGCTCCACCTGAATTCCTTGTTCTGTTTTAATTTTTAAGCGGTCGGTTCAAATTGCAGACATCAGCCAAGGATGGACACATCATTTGCAACTAAAGTTGTCCTTTTGCTTCCTGTTTATCACGGCCCAATTTCTAAGTGCTTTGGATTTGATGCTGAACTGTATGAAGTAATAGATATCATGTAACTTCACCACACATTTAATAAGTTCCCTCTTTAATCACATTAAAAATTAAAAATATCTTAGAGGAGCCACATGAAAAGGGTTTAAGGAGGGCATAAGCAGCCCTGCTGCGTCTGGCATGGATGCAAAACAGCTCAAAATGTATCTGTGCATTAATTATTATAAAACTGGGTTGGAAAGGCAAGGAGTACATCAGTCTAAACCTGTTCTGGGAATCTGACAAAGGCAGGCCTTCGGAAAGAACCAAGACCACTTCCGTCAGAATAACTACACAATGTCGACTCTGAACAGTTTCTTGTCGAAGCTTGTAGCTTCTTTCCTAATGGCAGAGAGCCCAAGAAAAGAACGAGTCTCAGTGCATCTTTTGAACTACTCACAGCTGCAGAAGTTGTGCAGCCACTTCAGGAGGTCAGCAAGGCTGGGATTTTGTGTGTTTTTGGTTTTTTTGGTACCTCTGCTATCACCTGTCACTTTATCAAATTACTGACTGCTGGATGCAGCTGGATTATATCAAGAAAGAAGGACAAGAACACAGGAAGAGTTGTCATCTTTTCCACTGTGAAATTCCATAATTGCATGTCATAGTGACAGGAAGAACAAGGCCCTTTGTAACATCCAGTGGCAGCGACATTCAAATGGCATGGAAACATCCCATTAGGACCTTAAGCTGCACCAAATCTTCATTTATCAGGAAACTGTGTGTAGTTTCATCCTGCTGAATGCCTGCAGGAGTTTCTTTGAATTAAAGTTGTCAGAATTCTAGGGCACTTTTTAAAGACTGATTTAAGGGGAAGGAAGGAAGGAAGGAAGGAAGGAAGGAAGGAAGGAAGGAAGGGAAGGAGGGAAGGAAGGAAGGAAGGAAGGAAGGAAGGAAGGAAGGAAGGAAGGAAGGAAGGAAGGAAGGGTCAGCCATACTATTTTGGCACCTTCCAGATATGTTGAGATAGGCAGCTTGACATCACGGCTAAATCATCAAGCTAGAAATCAGTACACCATGAGTTCTAGTCCCACCTTAGGCACAAAGCTGGCTGGGTGACCTTGGGCCAGTCCCTCTCTTGCAGCCCTAGGAAGGAAGCAATGGCAAACCAATTCTGAAAAACCTTGCGAAGAAAACTGCAGGGACTGGTCTAGTTTATCCCCAAGAATGAGGAGGAAAAAAAAGAGAAAGATATTTATACAAATGCAACTTTTGCATATCAATAAGCAGGTGCATGAAGGAACATTGGAGCAGGAATAGCCTGGAGATCATAAACAAATGGTGTGATTTGCAACTAGAAAGTGCAAAAACAGCACTTTGGCACCTTGAAACAACAAGCTCAGAAATACCACTGAGATGGATGGTATGTTAAGATACCCAGGGAAGGAGGAAGAGAGGGACCGACGGATGGATGGATAGGGAGGGAGGGAAGGAAGGAAGGAAGGAAGGAAGGAAGGAGGGAGGGAGGGAAGGAAGGAAGGAAGGATGGATGGAAGGATGGAAGGAAGGAAGGAAGGAAGGAAGGAAGGAAGGAAGGAAGGAAGGAAGGAAGGAAGGATACTCCTTAGGTGCTGTTTTTGCAAAATGTTTGCAGAAGAACGCACCTTCTTAGAAAAGCAAATAATTTTTTATCCAAATCCTGGATTGCAATGGATGTGATGAAGTGGTCCAGAAAAGAGAACATTAAATAAGATTACAATGCTGCATTTGTGTAACAGTATAGGATGATGACATATTTACGGTATAAAAATAGTTTGGTCCCTGAAGTATAGGATCTTTGTGGAAAAGGGTGAGTGGGATCACTGCATTTCATCTTTTCATAATTTCTTAACCAGACTACCGAAAGGAACTCTAAAAAGGGCAGTCCTTGAAAACTGTGTGGAAACAAAAGCAGTTAAAAAATGCAATGGGCCTATCCAGAATTTTTTTCCCCAACCCCAGTCAAGATGCTTTTTTCCCCCCTGGATAAAATAATACAACTTGTCCAGATTTAACAAGTTTCCTCACAGACTTTGCTGTGTCATTTCAGTCTCTAGAGAAGGGTACAAATATTACCTTAGTCTCATATTTTCCCCATTTCAGGACAGGTGTAAAAAATGTCGTGTTCCACCTGGCTTTGTCATTTCTCCTCTCTGGTTCATTTATTTCTCAAATCTGTTTTCCTGTCTCTTTTTGTAGTCAGCTGTTTTCACAATTGTGTATCATCCTTGGGGTTGAAAAGCACCTGTTTTATCACTGTTTAACTATCTTCATAAATCTACCATAAAAAAAAGTGTGACTGAGTGATTGGCAAGAATTCCAGGGAGATCACCTGCAAAGCCTGTAGGCTCAACATTTTGGATTGAACTATATACTTCCATCAATTTCCCTGTTTTTTTCCTACTTCTCCGGGACATGAATCCAGAGGAGGAGGTAGAATTGGGTTAATTTACAAATTAGCCTTCAGCCTTGACTCATCCTGAACAAAAATAAGACCAACCTGGAATTCTTGTTCATTTTTTATAATAAAATTATACACACCATCACATATTAAATAATTATCAAGTCCTCCAAATAGCAATAGCACTTAGATTTACATAACACTTCACAGTGCTTTAAAGAACTCTCTCAGTGGTTTACAGAGTCAGCCTGTTGCCCACAATAATCGGGGTCCTCATTTTACAGACCTCAGAAAGACGGAAGGCTGAGTCCACCTTGAGCCAGTCAGGATCGAACTGCTGGCAATGTGAGCAGAGTTAGTCTGCAATACTGCATTCTAACTACTGGGGAAGGAAGGCAGGAAGGAAGGAAGGAAGGAAGGAAGGAAGGAAGGAAGGAAGGAAGGAAGGAAGGATGGATGGAAGGAAGGAAGGAAGGAAGGAAGGGCACTTATACTCATATACCACTTCACAGTGCTTTACAGCCCTCTCTAAGGGGTTTACAGAATCAGCCTGTTGCCTCCAACAATCTGGGTCCTCATTTTACCAACCTTGGAAGGATGGAAGACTGAGTCAACCTTGAGTTGTTCAGAATCAAACTCCTAGCAGTCAGCAGAATTAGCCTGCAATACTGCATTGTAACTACTAGGAAGGAAGGAAGGAAGGAAGGAAGGAAGGAAGGAAGGAAGGAAGGAAGGAAGGAAGGAAGGAAGGAAGGAAGATAACAGTAGCATTTAGACAGCTTCACAGTGCTTTACAGCCCATTCTAAGTGGTTTACAGAGTCAGCATTTTGCCCCAAATGATCTGGGTCCTCATTTTATCGACCTTGGAAGGATGAAAGACTGAGTGAACCTTGAGCCGGTCAGGATCGAACTCCTGGCAGTGAGCAGAGTTAGCCTGCAATACTGCACTCTAACCACTGCACCACCACTGCTGATGGTTCTCCTATTCTTTTATATAGTACATCAAAGTAGCTTTATAATACATACTGTATTCCTCTAAAAGTCAGCATAGAATCATACAGTTGGAAGGAAACGTGGAGGTCTTCTAGTTAAACCCCTTCCCAAGGCAGGAGACCTTATACTATTCCAGATAAATAGATGCCGAATGTCTTCTTGAAAACCTCCAGTGATGGAGCATCCATCACTTTCAGAGTTATGCTGTTCCCGTGCTTCATTGTTGTCACTGACATGAAAGTTCTCCTTCATTCCAGGTTGCATCTCTCTTGAACGATCTTCCACCCATTACTTCTTGTCCTGCCCTCAGATGCCTTGGAGAATATTAATTTAATTAATCTCTCTTGACTTCCCGCTGAACAATTAGCCACTCTGTTTAGCAAAATGACCTGATTCTCCAATTCTCTCTCAAATCTTCTCTTAGGGCTCTTCTCTAATAATCATTTAGCTGTAAAGTGAGCTCCCCATATAAATAGATCCCATACAACACAACCCAGCTGAAACATTATAGAACAATGAAACTTCAGCAAGAAAAAAGAAAAGAAAATCTGACACTTAAAAAAAACAAACGACAACTCTTGGTTTTGGATGTGGATATATGGTATGACCTTGGTCGGTCTTTTTTTTTTTTTTTGCACATCTATATCTTCCAAATTCACCATCTGCCTTCCTCAGGGTTTTTTTTAATTAATCTCTGGAAAGATCCAGAATACCCTTTGACAGCTGTTGCCACAGAGATCCCTAACTGAAGGAAAGGAGATCCAAGTTTAACTGTGCATATTGTGTCGCCAAGAAGATCACGCCAACTGATGAGACATTACAACACAAAAGGGGGGGCGGGAATCTGAACTCGGCTGACCTGTCACATTATCACATCCCTGTACAGCTTTTGATCTCCTCGGCTTCACAGAGGCTTGCACATGCAAAACGTGGATGATTTCCACTGTCAAAATGCACCTCAAAAGGATTTGCTCAACAAAACCTTTTCTTTCCCCGAGCTGGAGAAGAGAAGGTGATGCTGTGAATGACCTTATACTACAAAGCTTATGCCACTCAACTGCTCATTAGCGGTCAGCCTCAGGGGACAAGAATGTCAGGGCAGATGACAGCCATGTTGACTCGACAAAGGAGGAGAAGACTAATCAAACAACCAGGCAGGAGAGCAAAGCCAACCCCAGGCACAGTGGAGAGCATGCTAAGGTATATATAGATCAGGTGTGCAAATATGGTTTTCAATATTTGCTCGCTTCTTTTCCAGGAAAAAAGAAAACATCCAATGTTTGGACAAGATTTGAGATGCAGGCCTTGACAACTCTTGTTCCTGCTGAAGTTGCTTAGCAGAAGAGTTTTTATTCAGCTATTCCTTCAATATAGAAGTTCATACAGTTCCTACCAAATTCTTATTGTCTGGCTGGACCACACAAAGAGGAACTGTTATAGTATCCTCTGGCTATTATAATCAGTGTTTTTTTTTTGTTGTTAAAAAAAAAAGGTGCCGGAACTCACACACGTTATACAACCCGCCTTGCCTACCCTACAAGGTTCCATCCAAAAAAGGTGCCGGAACTCCGTTCTAGGAGTTCTATGACAAAAAAAGCCCTGATTATAATACTATCATTATTATATAATGATTGTGTATGGTAGAAATTGTATTAAAATACAATACAATGCAATATACAATAAATATATGATAATGTGTATAGTAACATACTAAATACAGTGATAATTATAGAAATCATATTACAACAGTTATAAAATAATAAAAATAGAAATAATTAACCCAATCTTTTTTTGTTCCAATATACTAAAATGATCTAAAAACTTAACTATCTGCACTGGTAAAAAATAACTTCGGTGACACAAATTCTGGACAGTTATTTGTTCCAGAAATATAACTAAGCTTGTCTGAATTGATAAAAATCTTATAATCCACTTTAATAAACATACTAGAATAGAATAGAATAGAATAGAATAGAATAGAATAGAATAGAATAGAATAGAATAGAATAGAATAGAAAAATGGAATGGAATAGAGAAATGGAATAGAGCAGAGCAGAGCAGAGCAGAGCAGAGCAGAGCAGAGCAGAGCAGAGCAGAGCAGAGCAGAGTAGAGTAGAGTAGAGTAGAGTAGAGTAGAGTAGAGTAGAATAGAATTCTTTATTGGCCAAGTATGATTGGACACACAAGGAATTTGTCTTTGTGCATAAGTTTTGTCATTTTAAATGTACACTAATCAGCATGCATTAAAATGAATTTTTGTTGCATTTAGCTCTCAAAAAATACCATAATGCTATATTCTACACATATATGACACAGAGAAACATCACAGTCTACTTCAAATACACTGCAAAAAAGAATACAAGACAGATGACATAAAGAACAAAGCATTAAAGTTTATCTCTTATCTCCACAAAAGGGATTATTATTCATGTTATTTTTACATCAATCTTTTTGCAGTCCAAATTAGGGAGAACTTAAATCTGCTTTGTTCTTCCTTTCTTTTTTTTTCTCTCCCCCCTCCCCCACTTTTTTTTTTTCTAGGACTAGGTGAACTCTGGAGCAACTTGGTCCTCGTAAAGCATCGTGCCGTCTAATCAAGATTTCAATCAAGGATATGGAAGAAAGTATCAAGAGCAATTTCAGAAACAATTTCTAAGAGTTCATGAAACACTAGGACACATTTTGAAACTTTCCAAAGATGATTTGGCCTGGGCCTTAATGTTAAGGCTGCTTCTCTAATTCACTGGTGTTAAGAACCTTGATGGGAATTTCCCTTCTCACATCAGTTTCACCACAAGGCTCCTTTTGACTAAAGGCAGCACTCAGTTCTCCATCAGGATATCAATGGCCAATTTCACACACAACAAATTGTACATTACTGAATGCTTGTCAGAAAACTCGGGGGCCCGAAAGCAATTTTGGCTCTGTGTCTCATTCTTCCGCAGCATTTTTTTTTTTTAAATTTCACCCAAACCGAGGGGCTGAATTATGTACTACAGTAAACATCTTCGTTAAATGATTTTGTACGGATTTCTTTTTTTTCTATTTTTTTTTAAAAAGGAAAGATGCCGTGCTTTTGATTAAAATGGCAGAAAACAACGGCACTAAGAGAAGGAGAGTTTGAGAAATAATGAGTTCCGAAGAAGCAGCCGTGGAACTTGGAGGGAAGGAAAGTAGAAAAGATAGACAGCTTGTTTTGGAAAAGTTTCATCCTGAGAAAGGAATCGGATGCAATGAGAACATTCCTGCCTCTGCCCACACCTCGCTTGATCACCTCGAAGAAATGAAAATTTCATTTAACAAATATATATATGTAGAAGAAAGAATATGTTCTACTGTCATATCTGGAGAATTTTATTGTAGCTATAAAAGGCAGAAAAACTGCTGATCAGAGACGAAAGAAATGAGACTTGGAAATAGTCTCACTGTAATGTTGCATAAAAAGAGAAAGGGGAGGGGGAGGGGGAAAGAAAAGGGGAAGGGGGTAGGAAAAGGGGAAAGGAAAGGGGAAGGATAGGGGAAGAGGAAGGGATAGGGGAAGGGGAAAGGAAAATGAAAGGGAAGGGAAAGGGAAGGGAAAAGGAAAGGAAGTGACTGGGAAGGGAAGGGGAGAAGACGAGGGAAGGGAAGGGAAGGGAAGGGAAGGGAAAGGGAAGGGAAGGGAAGGGAAAGAAAGGGAAGGGAAGGGAAGGGAAAGAAAGGGAAGGGAAGGGAAGAGAAAGAAAGGGAAGGGAAGGGAAGGGAAAGAAAGGGAAGGGAAGGGAAGGGAAGGGAAGGGAAGGGAAGGGAAGGGAAGGGAAGGGAAGGGAAGGGAAGGGAAGGGAAGGGAAGGGAAGGGAAGGGGAGAATAGAGGAGGGAAGGCGAGGAGAGAAGAGAAGAGGACTCTTTTTGGCTCTGCATGAAATCAAGGAATGTCAGTTTTTTTTTAAAGTGAACATCCTTTTCAGTTTACCAATGTCCCAAACTAATTACATTTACATTTATGCCACCCATTCAGTCATACCATTGTGGAATTACTTATGTGGGGCAAACACTCCCTTACTAGGTCCAAACCAGATAGGAGGAAATAAACTACTCTGGGACCATGACAATAAACTATTCTGGGACCCATTTTCCCATTCCTTTTCCCTCTCTACCAAACTGTCTGGTTTGGTACAGCCACCCAACAGGATAGGTACAGATACCAATGGATAGTAAGTTGCAGAAATTTACTACCTCCGTTAGATACAGCAACAGCAACCATTCCTTAAGGCTCAGTTTGATTTCAAAAAATGGTACATACTTCTCGTGAACATTTTCGCATTTAAAATTTCCACAGGAAATTGTGGAAATGTCTGCTGGATCTCAATGAGCTGGAAGAGACACAAAGAAGTCCATCGTACTGTTGCCAAAGGGCCTTGCAGAGTCATTCCCCATCTTGCGTTGTAGCAGTGCTACAGAAGTGAGACTTTTATTTGAATCCTTGTTCTTCCAGAGTAACTGAAAGGTCCTTGGGCAATTTCAGTTTCCCATGATGCTTTTGAACGATGTTGTATCACATCGTACTTCTTCATGATGCTATTAGCCCCTTTCTAGGATCCATAGGTGTTGCTAATGCTTACTGAGGTACACCAAGGTGATCCTGATTAAATTTCTCCAAACAGATGTACAGTAAATGTTATCGATGCTAGAGCCAACTTTAGTCCTTACTCCTTTACTACAGTTCTGCACCATTTCAACTGCACAGCTAACCAGGCAGTTCACCGACACACTTGAACATCACTTTTGAAACTAAGCATGGTTAGCAATCACCTAAGTATCCACACCAACCATGTTTACACATAACATGTTCAGACAGACAAGCAGTCAAAGTTTAAGAGATTCAAAATACTGTAAAAAATCTTCAAAGAGAAAATATGTGTAAAAACTCTTCTGCAAGAGACTGAAAAGTGAAACTATGCACATGGTAGATAAATATAGGTTCAAAGAAGTTATCTAGAAAGGGAACAGAGCAGGAAATCCATATGTGACAAAGCAGTACACGGAGAAAAACTAAAGGAACTTTTTTTTAAAAAAAATAATAGACCTGGTTGTCTGTCTATCTGTCCATCCATCCTCCATCCATCCATCTTTCCATCTGTCTGTCTGTCTGTCTATCCATCTGTCTGTCTGTCTGTCTCTCTCTCTCTCATCTATCTATCTACAGTCATCAATTATGTGGTTTGTCTGCCACTACAATATCGATAGAACTAATCTCCAGTGTGTCACTGAAATAGTCAACAATATTTTTATGTTCAAGACATAATAGTTTTTATTGTTCCAGAAATAATTTTAAGAAAACGGCAGCAATGCTCATTAAAAAAAGACCTTTTTAAAATAATATATTCCGAGAAAATGCTATTAGAATGAGGGACTTACTTTTCTGTCCACTGTTTCTACACAAGAGCTGCACTCCACTTTAGTATCCTGAAGTATTGAAAGAAAGAAAAAGGAAGGAAAACAAACAATTGGTAAAATAAAAGGGGAAAATATTTATAAATAGTTTATTTGTTTAATTAGTTATTAGTTCAATTTAAAAATCACCCATCTCCCTCACAGAGGGATTTTGAGCAAGTAAAATATAAAAAAGATAAAAAAAATAATCATAACCCCAACTCAAAAACAGAGAATGTAGTTACTTTAAATTTATTAAATCGTTTACTATCTCAACACTCATATTTAAACTTCAAGTAAAATGAATATTTCAGTGTATTAAGTATCTAGAAGAATTAATAAAGTCCCCAAAAGATCAGAAAAACTAAAGTTATCCTAAAAGCAAACCAAACTGAAAAATGTAAAGAAACAAAAATAGTTTTAACCCTTTTGATATGTAACCTGGATAATTCTTCCAAATTTCTTCCTAATAGTCATACATTTGCTTTCCGTGGAGATGTTTAAATAGAAAGTGAATGGAATCTATTGGAGATCCTACAATGAGTGATTCCTGCAGTCTCAAATACTGTATTTCCTTTCTATGAGTCTTTCACTTCTCTCTTCATGTATCCATCAACAGGAAATAGAAAACTTTGGCTTTCATTTTTAACAAATCATGTTTATTCAATATGCCTGAAACTAGGACACTGTGGTTAGCCTTAAATATTGTTCAAACCAGGGTTGCCTAGACATAAATGAATGGGTTTGTTTTCAATATGAAAACTCACCAGAACAAGGTGTAAAAATAACCCTGAAGCACAATCATTGCACTTTGTGAGACACCATTTAAGGGCATGTTAAGACCTTGTTGGAAATAAAGTGTTGGTTTTATTCTGCTGTTTTTGTCTTTTTTTTAAAAAAAACTGAATTTATTTGTTCCTAAGTTTTAATCTGTCTTAATTTACAGTTGGTACATTGTAATTTACAGTTGGTACATTGTATTCCAACAGACTGCTAACCATTTAATAAAGAGATGTCAAACAAGCACACATACACATAGACAAACACACAGGCACACAAATCTCCAAAGGGTGGGAAAACTGCACTTTTGACAAGGTGGATCCTTCATGCTCTCTGAGTTTGGTTCTTTTCTTGCAGGAAATATTACCCAACTAGTAACATCATCAGTGCTAAAAATGCTAGCCCCTTCTAGCATTGATGATATTACTTAGTTGGGTAAGGAAACATCTGTAAGAAAACAATGAAGCTCAGAGAATAACAAAGACCCCACAGTTCAACCCTGAACTAGACTAGACTAGACTAGACTAGACTAGACTAGACTAGACTAGACTAGAATAGAATAGAATAGAATAGACTAGACTAGACTAGACTAGACTAGACTAGACTAGACTAGACTAGAATAGAATAGAATAGAATAGAATAGAATAGAATAGAATAGAATAGAATAGAATAGAATAGAATAGGGAGTAGAGTAGAGTAGAGTAGAGTAGAGTAGAGTAGAGTAGAGTAGAGTAGAGTAGAGTAGAGTAGAGTAGAGTAGAGTAGAGTAGAGTAGAATAGAATAGAATAGAATAGAATAGAATAGAATAGAATAGAATAGAATAGAATAGAATAGAATAGAATAGAGCTGGAAGGGAGCTTGGAGGTCTTTTAGTGCAGCCCCCTGCTCAAGCAGGAGGACTTATACCATCTCAGGCAGGTGATTGTCTAGTTTCTTCTTAAAAATCTCCAGTGATAGAGCACCCACGATTTCTGGGGGTAAACTGTTCCACTGGTGGATTGTCCTCACCATCAGGAAATTTCTCCTTCGACAAATATCCTCTTCTATTGATCACTTTTCTTTACTTTTTTTTTCTTTTTAGTCTGTATTATATTTTGCAATTATAATTAAAATTCCTAAAACAATTATTTTAAGGAGAGAGAGAGTTGCTGATCAAGAATAAGATGCATTTATCCTTTCAAAGGGTGGGGGGGGGGAGGAAAGTAGGATTAAAAAAAACCCCTGCAGATGTTGAATGCAAAGAGTTTAGCGAACTTACTGAGCGATAATCAATGTGAAACACAGAACGTACCAGGCGGGTTCAACAGTTGTATTGCTGCTGAAGCCTTTTAGACAGTAAAGTGGCCCTTTCTTTCCATGCAACAGGAAGCGATGAGCTGATCAATGAACACTGATATCATTTCATTTCCCTCAGCTGCCAGAGAGCTCACAAAAAGAGGGCCATCTGGTTTACAAGAAACACCTGCCATCTTTGCAGCCTAATTCAATATGCTCATGTCGGAGTTAATTTGCTGAACATTCATTGCTATTCTTTGGAGTTGCTTCCCCCTGTCTCCAGAGAGAGGGGTCACACCCCTTCCGGCAGGGAAATGTGCAGACATTTTTCCTGCAAAAGGAGATTGCAGACTTCTGGGCACAGGAGATGCAGAACATGTGGATGTTATCCAAGAAGGAAGAAAACCAAAAATGTAACAGACATTTTCTGAAGGTGCCCTAGCCTTGGTTTAAGGATCCTATCTTACCTTATCCGGACTACAAATGACTGAGTCTGGAGTAGGTATTTCTCTATTTTCCACTTGGTTGAATATAGAAGCACGAAGCCGAAAGCACCAGCCTGAAGATGACGAAAGGGACTTCGTTGAAACGTTGCCAAGACATTTCAAATTTTACATGGGAGAAAAGCCGAGTAATCAAAGACCTATATACAAACACCCTATATATATATAGGTAGTCCTTGACTTACAACCACATCAAGCCCAATATTTCTGTTGCTAAGCCAGACAGTTAAGTGACTTCCCCCCCATTTTACGACCTTTCTTGGTGCAGTTGTTAAGTGAATCACTGCAGTTGATAAGTTAGTGACACAGTTGTTATGTGAATCTGGCTTCCCCATTGACTTTACTTGTCAGAAGGCGCAAAAGGTGAATCACACAATCTGGGGATACTGCAAGCATCGTAAATATGAGTCAGTCGCCAAGCATCTGAATTTTGATCATGTGATCGTGGGGGGATACTGCAAAGGTCGTAAGTGTGAAAAATGGTCATAAGTCACTTTTTTCAGTAATTTTTAACGGTCACTAAAGAAAACTTGTTGTAAGCTAAGGGGTGCCTGTACTGTTCAATGTACACTTCTTCAAATGACACCAAGCCAGAGGTATAAACCAATCGCTCTACTTTCTAAATCAGGGGTCTTCAAACTTGGCCCTTTGATGACGGGTGGACTTCAACTCCCAGAATTCCTTAGCCAGGCACATGTGCCTGGCTGAGGAATTATGGGAGTTGATGTCCACACGTCATGAAAGGGCCAAGTTTGAAGTTCCCTCTTCTAAACGTTCTGGTATAGAAGTGCGTAAAAACGGGCACAAAGTATATTGGAGAAAAACTGGTGTACATCAATGCATGTCGTGTTAGGAGATAAACAAGCACAAACTGTATGTGAGATTTTATTTATATATGGAAAAATAGGCTCACAAATATATGCAGTGTTGTTGTTTTTTGCAAAAATGGGGGCAAATTGAGTTTAATGATATGAAAATTTGATATAAAAATTTAATGATATAAAAATTTATATAAAACTGAAAATAGTTTAACTATTCAACTTAGGAGCACAGCTGGAACTGAATTTCTGTTGCTAAGATTTCTGGTGATCATTAGGTGAATCCTGTATGATTTTGTGACTTTTTATTACCCTGGTCATTGAATCACATGGTTGTTAATAGAATCCAGCTTCCAACCAATTGAAGTTGGAAATCTGGGATCACATCATGTTTTCAACACTGACATTTTTATTTTTGCGGGTGCCACACTCGATAGTATTCAAATTGTTCCCAGTCAGTATATTATTCATGTAACATAGTTCTCACTACTACTGGCAGATAATTTTTTTGGAACAAGGTTAAAAAAAGATATTGACGTCTTGAAACTGTACTACATATAAAGCCAATTAATTAATAAGCAGGAAATCCATATTTAATGAAGGCTTCTTTCAAAACTTTCCACTGCAACTTATCAAAGGCCTTCATTAAATTCAGAAAAATCATTAGCATTGCTGCTGGGTTTGATTTTGTTCTAAAAGTAACATCCAAAATGTCAGATGGTTATTTAACGTGATCAGATGGCTTCCTATAAAATGAGTTTATGTAGGACGGATAATCAAAAGAAGTGTCATCAACAGCATTATTTAGCCCAAGGGGGGAGGGGGTGTTAAACACTGTAGACTATCTAAAATCTGTAGGATGTGTGTCTAATCTGATAGCATAAATTACAACAGGATCTGCAAGTTCTAATAATAAAAATCAAGGAGCACAGTGCAAGGAAATAGGAGTAAAATTAACTGTAAAGAAGACCTAATAGCCACCAATAGACCAGCCAGATTCAGAACGGGCTGTGAGGATATCAGATTGGCATAGAGCTGCCTTTTAGGGTCAACCATCAACAGTAAAGAAACAAGAAGTCAAGAAAAATATTGCAACTAGGACTTGGTAGAGCAGCCATGAAGATCTTGGAAAATATATTCAAATGTCATGATATCCATACATACCTACAGAGGAAAATGGAAGCTATGGTACTTCTTGAATGTCCTTTAGAAGTGAGAGTTGGCATATGTAAAGAGTAAGACACAAAAGAATGTTGATCTGTTGAACTTAAGTGTTGGAGAAGATTCCTGAGAATATTGTGGAAAATCCAGAAAACAAATAAATGGATCAAAAGTTCTCCCTCAAGGCACAAATGACCAGACTCAAATTACCCTATTTTGGACATGTGATGCAAAGAGAAGTTATGAAATGATTCGGAGGAAGAGTAATGATGGGAAAGACAGAAGGAAAGACAAAAAGGGGATGACTATTCACACCATGGATGGCCTTGATTAGAGCAGCACTCTTGGAATAGCAGAAGGACCAGATTAGAGACAGATCGTCATGAAGAAAAACTATTTCTGGGTTGGCTAAGACTCAACAATGAGTTGACAGCACATGATCAGTTTGATGTCAGGCTCTATCAACAAGAAAGACACACTGAGATTCTTCTAAGCTGTTTTCTTTATTGTTCCTCACCTATAGACTGAAACATAAAACATAACACTTATAGACTGGACATAAACTCCTTCCTTTGGGATGTTGCTATATGGCATTGTAGGCCAAGACAACTAGACACAACGTCAGTTCCCCCCCCTTGGGCCATCAGTCTGCTGAACCCCTAACTCTCACAGTGCTGTCTAGTGTCTATGTGTATTTACCCATGTAGTATGGCTGTAG
Source organism: Bothrops alternatus (assembly GCA_034064705.1). NCBI lineage: Eukaryota > Metazoa > Chordata > Lepidosauria > Squamata > Viperidae > Bothrops > Bothrops alternatus. Next base: position 750,343 of record JARGCV010000120.1, on the reverse strand, counting down.
CATTATTATTTATCCTTATTATCTTTCTTACTCAATCCTTGTATTGGTATTATTATGATGATGAGTGTCGTTATTCTGTTGTGTTGCATATACACTGAGAGCTTCTGCACAGGAGACAAATTCCTTATATATCTAATCACACTTGGCCAAATGAAGTATTCAATTCAATTTAAATCTTGCCAAGTTAACGAAAACTATTTTTATCATTAAATATAAATGTGAATCGTCCAGTTGGTGGATTCAGAAAAAGAAACTCCTGAGACATTATTTTTGCAAGAGTATAAATTTTACTGATAAACTATATTGGCACAGACAAAGCAAAACCAGCTCTGGATTTCCCACACAAATGCAAGCGTAGTTAATTCCCTATGGGGCACCCACAGTCCATTACGTCCACCAATCATTTCTGTTCATTTTTGTTATGGGAACCAGCGGGCCACGCTAGTCCACCTGCTCAATGTGTCTTTGAGTTGGACCACTCTCTCATGGGAACCAATGATGCTCAGATGCAGTTCCCCCACCCTTGCTTTCCATCCCACCTCCTCCCTTTTCTTTGTCAATCTGCGAGCTATGCGAAATATAGGTGAAAGTGCAAATCAGTCTCCGACAATATACTGTAAGAATTGCTAGAGGAGATGCCTTAACTCTCTTTTTCTCAATCAAACTAAACAGCTGTCCCTCGCTCCTCTGGATTGCAGCCCCTCCCTCCTGGGAATATAGACAACACTCCATCCCAAATCAATGGATATTGATCCTCTCTGTAGATCCCACTGATATCATCTGTAGTCTACATTTTTGCTATATTTTGTCAATGTTCACCAAGGAAATTGAGCGATAACTGATGTAGTCAGCCAGGACTTGTGAGTCATTTATTTGCTTCCACCTCTTCACTGAAATAAAGGGATACATAATGTGTCCATGATCATCAGTAACTAATTTAATTGTTTAATCAGTAAAACAAAGCATGATATCTGGTATTATTAATTTTTTTTCGTTATCCACTTGATATTAGCAATGTGAGCTCAACTTCATTTTAAAGACTTTGTTTGATGTCTTTATACCATTCAGTGGGATAAATGTCCAAATGTTTTCATAGCTGTAAGCTGTAATTATAGTTCTGTTATTTTGGGAAAGAAAAAACTGTAGCAAAGCAGGCACATGGTCATCTAATCTTAGGAGAAGCTGTATTCCAGTGGTGGCGAACCTATGGCACGGGTGCCAGAGGCGGCACTCACAGCCCTCTCTGTGGGCACGCATGCCGTCTCCCCAGTCCTAGGCCTTCAGCTGGGTTTTATAAAACCTTTTCACTTTAGGCCTCCACCACTGTGTGCACAAAAAAAAAAAAGGTTCAATCAATCAGTTAATTTCAACTTCTTGCGGAGAAAAAAAAGATCTTGCAAAGTTGTAATTGATTGACTGAACTTTTTAGTCCCACCCAGTCTGCCGTTACCACAACCACAACCATCCAATGGGCCACACCAACTCAATGGACCACACCCACCTGGCAACCGACGATGCATAAGTGGGTTTTGTGTTGCAGTTTTGGCACTCGGACTCTAAAAGGTTCGCCATCACTGCTGTATTCTATTGAAAATATTCATTTATGTCCTAGTTACATTTGAATCCATCTACAACACTGTACATTGAACTTTTTATTATAGAGAAGTTTTTTTTTAAAGTTGATTGAATCAAAACCATTGATATACTAACTCTGGTCATCTCATTTGTCCTGCAAAAATATCAAGATACATTCTGATTCATTCCCAAGTATCTGTTTAAGTGCAGAAACATAACATTTTTTCCCTTGACACCTAATAAATGTCATTCATTGCCCAGAGCTTCATTGTATTCCCTGCATGTTATGCTCAAACATGGTTTAATTAAGTTTAGTTTGTGTAATAGGCCCTAGCCGATAAGATGAGGCATCAAAGCAAGCCATGAACCACAGTTTGCAAACCACAAACCCTATGTCTCTTTTTAGTGGGTTGCATGTGTGAAACCAAATATAAAGAAACCGTATGACAGGGTTAGTGTTAATGCAGCCTATGATTGTAGGCAAAAACAGCAAGCAAAGCTTTAGGATCAACAGATAAAAGTAATTTCTCTGATGCAAAGAAATCACAAAGTGATGTAGGATCTGAGATTACAGATGAGGGTGATAAGTTCCTTTGGTGATGAGGGAGGAAGAAACATTGGAAATATCAATACCTATATTTTCTATTCCACTATTTTACAAATGGCAGTACATAGAACATAGACTAATGGGTTGGAAGGGACTTTGGAGGTCTTCTAGTCTAACCCACTGCTCAAGCAGGAGATCCTATATCATTTCAGAGAAATGGCTGTGCAGTCTCTTCTTAAAAGTGATGGAGCACCCACAACTTCTGAAGGCAAGCTATTCCATTGGTTGATTGCTCTCACCGTTAGGAAGTTTCTCCTTAGTTCTAGACGGCTTCTCTCCTTGGTTACTTTCCATCCATTGTTTCTTGTCTTGCCCTCTGGTGCTTTGGAAAACAGGTTGACTCCCTTGTCTTTGTAGGAGCCCATCAAAAATGGGAAACAGGGCTTTCCTGTCTCCCCTAGTCCTGCTTTTCATTAGACTATACCAGGGGCAGTCAACCTTCGCTCTTTTATGACTGGTGGACTTCAACTCCCGGAATTCCTCAGCCAGCATGAGGGAACTATGGCCCCCTCATGACTCGTGGACTTCAACTCCCAGAATTCCTCAGCCAGCATGGGGGAACTATAGCCCCCTCACAACTCGTGAACTTCAACTCCCAGAATTCCTCAGCCAGCATGGGGGAACTATAGCCCCCTCACGACTCGTGGACTTCAACTCCCAGAATTCCTCAGCCAGCATGGGGGAACTATGGCCCCCTCATGACTCGTGGACTTCAACTCCCAGAATTCCTCAGCCAGCATGGGGGAACTATGGCCCCCTCACGACTCGTGGACTTCAACTCCCGGAATTCCTCAGCCAGCATGAGGGAACTATGGCCCCCTCACGACTCGTGGACTTCAACTCCCAGAATTCCTCAGCCAGCATGGGGGAACTATGGCCCCCTCATGACTCGTGGACTTCAACTCCCAGAATTCCTCAGCCAGCATGGGGGAACTATGGCCCCCCTCACGACTCGTGGACTTCAACTCCCGGAATTCCTCAGCCAGCATGAGGGAACTATGGCCCCCTCACGACTCGTGGACTTCAACTCCCGGAATTCCTCAGCCAGCATGAGGGAACTATGGCCCCCTCACGACTCGTGGACTTCAACTCCCAGAATTCCTCAGCCAGCATGAGGGAACTATGGCCCCCTCACGACTCGTGGACTTCAACTCCCAGAATTCCTCAGCCAGCATGGGGGAACTATGGCCCCCTCACGACTCGTGGACTTCAACTCCCAGAATTCCTCAGCCAGCATGAGGGAACTATGGCCCCCTCATGACTCGTGGACTTCAACTCCCAGAATTCCTCAGCCAGCATGAGGGAACTATGGCCCCCTCATGACTCGTGGACTTCAACTCCCAGAATTCCTGAGCCAGCATGGCTCAGCTTGGAAACCTCTCCCTTTCCCCTCAGCATGGCTGGCTCAGGAATTCTGGGAGTTGAAGTCCACGAGTCATAAAAGAGCCCAGGTTGCCTAACCCTGGTCTAGACATACCTAATTCCTGTAACCGTTCTTCGTCTGTTTTGACCTCCAGCCCCCCTGATCATTTTTGTCACTCTTCTCTGCTCTTTTCCCACAGTTTCAACAGAACTGAACTGGACCAGAACTGGATGCAGCATTCCAAATGTGGTCTTACTAAGTCTTTGTAAAGCGGTATTAGAACTTCATGTGATTTTGTTTCTATCCCTCTATTAATGCAGCCTAGAATTGCATTGGGATTTTTTTGGGACAAACTAAGGAGGATGCTACAATAAATCTATATGATACTTCAGCTACAGAGGCTAGACAATAATCCATTCATTATTAAACTGTCCATGGCACCAGTCATAGCATCTGGCACTCATAAACCCAGCTGGAGAAATTGTAACTGTCCCTCTGATTGAAATGTTACACTCTAGCTACTCTCCAAGGCTAACTTGGACAACCATTAAAATATTGGCCACGTTTCTCGGATATTGCAGGTATTAAATATTAAATAATGTATATTAGTTATAGTGATAACTATAATTATTAGTTATAGCTTGGTAAAGAGTAAAATACAGACTTGATTAGTAATTGTTTCAGCTTTGGTTTTCTATTTTGTACCTGTATTATATATGTGTTATATGACGGGGCACAGTATATATGGAACATTGGGTAACTCATTTAAACTTTCACTAAGTCTTTAAAGCTTTTCCTAAAGGATAAATAAAATAGCAAGACTGTCTGTTAAAAAGATTTTTTTTAAAAAAAAGTAAGAAAAAGTAGGAATTTTGTGTTTGTTTCTTTTTAACATAGATCTAAGTCATTTGTTGTTATAGAAATGGTTACTTTATAATATTATACTCTTAAGTAAGCAGTTGAGATTTGATGTTATTATTTTATCCTACTGCACCAAGGGAGTCAAAAGTCAATGCCTTTTCTTTCTTTCCCCCCCTCTTTTCTACACTTTCCCCTTTTCTTTTTCCTCCCTTATTTTTCCTCTTGTTCTTCTTTGTATTTTTCGTATTTTATATTATAAACTAATAACAAAATACATCCAAGTCTGTCAAAGAAAATGGATGAATGACGGGACTTACACAAGGCTTAAAAGAAAACACCCAACATGTCTTTTTCTGTGGTTTTCACTTGCTGTAATATCAGGAATGGTCAGCAGATGGAGGCAAACAACCACACAATTCAGTTGGGATGTAATAGACAAACCTGTTAGGAAAAAAATAAAATAAAACGATGCGATTGCCCCTCTAGCTTCGAGGTGGACTGTTAAGTTCAACTATCTTGTTGCATAACTTTTTAGAAGGTGGGGTGAATTTACAGAGGTGGCTTTTACATTTTTTGAATAATAATTCCCAAGACTTTTTTAAAAATATGAACATAAGAACATAAGAAGAGCCAGATGTGTCAATTTGCTGTAGTGATTAAAGGTGATTAAAAGACTCTGATTTCTTCTCCCAACTTAAGTGCATAATAATAAACTTTATTACGGTCATAGACCAGCAATAGCCATAACTTTTTACACTATATTAAACAACAACAACAACAACAACAACAACAATAATAATAATAATACAAACATTAATAGTAAATAATAACATCCCTGTTAAGAAAATACATGTTCTCAAAATGTTAGGGTCACTCCCTAATTTACGTGAATGGATAGCTGATTAATATCTGAGTAAATATAATGTTCCAAACATAATTAGAGATATCTCCCAAAAATTGGCACAAGTTGACGACTATAAACCAACTTAAGTACAAAATCATCTACGTGACCTTGGGCCAGTCCTTCTCTCTCTCAAGAAGTCAAGGGGAGATCACTTCAAAATTATTAACTTTAATAAGAAGACTTGTTTGTTTGATGTACAGTGGATAGATCTGAAAAGAAGTGAAACTTAAAATTTATAAAATGTAGTTGGCTTATAGTTAAACTTTGCTATACGGAGTGAAGAAGGTCTACAAATTTAAAATGATTGTATTAAGTTGAATGGCTTTAACTTGAATTTTTTCTTTGTTTGCATGTACAAATGGATATCTAATAATAAAAAATTTAAAAAAAAACCTTGCTAATTGTACGGACTATACAATGTAGACTCTCCAGGAATCAAAACTGACTCAAAGACACACACACACACACAGAGAGAGAGAGAGAGAGAGGGAGGGAGGGAGGGAGGGAGGGAGGGAGGGAGAGAGAGAGAGAGAGAGAGAGAAAGAGAGAGAGAGAATAGACTAAATTTAAGCAAGAATGGCTTCCATATATATTACATATTATGCAGTAAGGTAAATGCATGTCTAAATTAAATATTTGTCTATATAACGTGTAATATCCTTTTTCTCTTCCAGTTTGCTGCAGTGGTTAAGGTACCAGGATAGAAAGTGGAGACACATACACACTGAGAGAGAGAGAGAGAGAGAGAGAGAGAGAGAGAGAGAGAGAGAGAGAGAGAGAGAGAGAGAGAGAGAGAGAGAGAGAGAGAGAGAGAGAGAGAGAGAGAGAGAGAGAGAGAGAGAGAGAGAGAGATTGTGCTCAAGGATGGTGTAATGAAGTTCAAAGAACGAAAACAACATATTAAAAGAAAAACAATGGGGGAGGAGGAGGAGGAGGAGGAGAACAGTAACCAAGGTATGGATCAGAATATAGTAGACTTTGAAAATGGATGCTGCTCAAAATTGTAATAGAAATTCAGAGAATCTTAAAGCAAAGGGTAATATTATCAAAAGCTAAAAGATATTTCATGGTGAAATACAAAATGTTAAATAAAATATAAAGCACAGACAAGTTCATTCTCCATCCTTCACCTTGCAGTCATCTTTGCAAACATGACAACATTGGAACAGACAGGATATAAGCCCAGCAAATGGATGATTTAACATTGTTTTGAAGCCAGACCTGTTTAAATATCTATCTGTGCTTAAAAACAACAACAACAACAGAATGCAATTTGACATAATGGTTGGAATGCAATTTGGCATAATGGTTTGCTAAACAAGCCATAAGACGGAGCTCCAGTTTCTCAGCATTAAGATGAGATGGTGAGAATTGCTACATCAAATTAGAACATTTTAAAAGGAAATTTGTGATAGCGACAGTTCAAAGCTCTCGTTTGAAGTAGAAAAAGTGATTTCTGAACTTGGCATAGACAGTGACATTTTTTTAAAAAAAGTTAGCCGGAATACAAGACATTTAAAAATAATAATAATTATTATTATTGTTCATTGCAAACAATTATATATAATGTGGAAATTGAATATCACTCTTTTTCATTCTTGAACATTAGCTTGGTTCTGAAAAGACACATTTCAGCTTTGTATATGTTGGAGAGATGGGCAACAGTTCCTGAACTAAAGTAAATTGCACAGACTGGATTGTGTGACCTTTATGGAATCTGTATTAACTGGACTGTCTGCTAGATAAACCTACAGTAAGGGGGGTCAGCCAAGGTCAGCAAATCCACACTGTATTGACCCATAATCTAGCTGAGTTGCATCTTATCTCACAGAACTTCTACAATGTTCCTATTTGTTCACAAGCAAAAGGATTCTGGAGGACTTGTGAAACTTTCAGCTGCACCTGTATAGCAGGTCAAAAACATTTGAGGGATTTGCTATTTTATTGTATTTATTTTTGGAGAAGATGGAGGAGGGGTTGGGAGGAGGTGGCAAAACATGTCAGGTGGATTAATACTTTTAATGTCTTCCTTCCAGTAATAGGAATGATTTTATTTTTTTTCAATCCTTTGGCAAAAGTGGGAAGATGGGAATTTAGTTAACAAATTATCCTATGCAAATTGCATACACTGTATTATTTACACACACCTATTATTTTTTTACATAATGTGGTTTGCTTCATTGGGGGTTAGCACTAGGATCCACAAACTTTTCAGTTCAGTTCAACCCCTTCAGAAGTATCAGATTGTTCTTCAACCTTCAAACATTTATTGCATTCAAATAAATTAATAAATACTGCTTTAAGCGATAACACTAATAATGGAGAGAACTTAAGTCTGCTCCTGCAGGAGGCAGGAAAAATACTCTAACCATGAGTAGTTTGTTGAGAGACACTATATTTTCAAAACGATCCAACACAATCCTAATTGAAGATACAGAGGAAAATCAAAATACGTTTCCCCATTTGGCTGTGTGACCAACTGGAGGGACGAAAGGAAGTAGAGAATGCCAACATCACATAAACAAGGCTTTACAACCTGCCCAAATCTGCTACATGTTGATTTTTGGCATAATGGTTGTGTACACAAATAAAAGTAAACAAAATCTAAAGAAAGCCATGTTACCACTTGGCAGAATAGGAGAATTAAAACATAGAACATAGAATAATAAGAGTTGGAAGGGACCTTGGTGGTCTTCTAGTCCAATTCCCTTGTTGAGATGGAGACCCTATACCATTGTGGACAAATGTTTATCCATTCTCTTCTTGAAAACCACCTGCCATGGGGCACCCACAACTTCCAAAAGGAAGCCAATTCCACAGATCAATTGTTCTCGCTGTCAGTAAATTTCTCTTTAGATCTGGGTTGGATATGTCTTTAATGATCTTCCATCCATTTATCACGCAAAGTACTAGTACCATTTTATAAAGCCCTGGTGAGACCACACCTGGAATACTGCAGCCAATTTTAGTCACCCTATCACAAAAAAGATGTTGAGAGTCTGGAAAAAAATTCAGAGAAGAGCAACTAAGATGATCAAAGGCCTGGAGACCAAAGCGTATGAAGAACGGCTGCAGGACTTGGGTTTGGCTAGTCTAAAGAAAAGAAGAAATAGGGGAGACATGATAGCAGTGTTCCAGGTATCTGAGGGGCTGCCACAAAGAAGAGGGGGTCAGGTTGCTTACCAGAGCACCAGAGGGAAGGATGAGAAACAATGGTTGGAAACTGATCAAAGAGAGAAGCAACCTAGAATTAAGGAGAAACTTCCTGATAGTGAGGATAGTCAACCAGTGGAACAGCTTACCCCCAGAAATCGTGGGTGCTCCATCGCTTAAAGTTTTTTTTTTAAAAAAAAGAATGGACAATCACCTGTCTGAAAAATAGTATAGGTCCTCCTGCTTGAGCAGGGGGCTGGACTAGAGGACCTCCAAGGTCCCTTCCAGCTTCTATTCTATTCTATTCTATTCTATTCTATTCTATTCTATTCTATTCTATTCTATTCTATTCTATTCTATTCTATTCTATTCTATTCTATTCTATTCTATTCTATTCTATTCTTATATTCTCCAATATCTATTCTATTCTATTCTATTCTATTCTATTCTATTCTATTCTATTCTATTCTATTCTATTCTATTCTATTCTATTCTATTCTATTCTATTCTAATATTCTCCAATTTCTATTCTATTCTATTCTATTCTATTCTATTCTATTCTATTCTATTCTGTTCTGTTCTGTTCTGTTCTATTCTTTCTTGTTCTGCCCTCAGTTGCTTTGAACAATAGGTTGATCCCTTCTGTGTTAGCCATGTCATGTCACATGTGACAGCTTTAGTGCCATGTTTTTTTTCCTTCCTTGTTTTCACAGAGGTTTTCATTCACTGAAATGAAAGAATTTGCTTTTGAGAGGTTTTCCTAAAGAGAAAAAAAACATTGGAGCATTCTTATGGGATAATTCCTGGCATTCTTGCAATTCTTTGGTAACAGGCAAGCAGGATGTTATTATCCATATATTGTTATGCAGTCCCTATGGATAGCTGCTTAGTAGCTACTTTAATTCCCATGCTTCCATGTATCCCTGGAAAAGGTATTAGAAGGACATAGTTCCTTTGTTTTTCTGTTTGTTTTCCCACAATGGAGCATGCAAGCATTCAGGGAAGCTTCAGAGGGATGGAAAGATATGACGGCAACATTGGCAGAGCACAATCTCTGCACCGCCAACAATAACGTGAGGTTAAAAAACACCACCAGGAAAAACAGGGGAAAAAAAAGAATTTTCATGTACCAAGAAGGAAAAAAAAATCTACCAAGGAGCATGTTGGTACAGCATTGTGGCTTCTTCAACAAATCATCTTTAAAATACTCTGCAGCTTAGCCACCATAACAATTTGGTGCAAGATGAAACTGTCTAAGATAAAACTGTCCATGAAGGAAAACGGACAGAGAACGATCTTAACCTTTTCACCAAAGTGATCTTCACCAGGCCCCTCATCTGTTTTGATTTTTTTTTAAAATATATATGTATATCCCATTTGTCCCAATAATGATATTTGCAGGATGTGTTGTGCCCCGTTGGAACCAGTGAAGGCTTTTTGAGGGAATAAATTAGGTTTGAATGATGACAAACTTCTGGGATTGCAGTATGTCTATAAGCCTTCAATGGAAAAAAATAATTGTCATTCATTGGGGGAGATGATAGCCCAGTTTCAATATCCTTCACAGATGGGGGGAGGGTGTCAAATTGTTTTCCAAAGCACCAAAAGGCAAGACAACAAAAAATGGGTGGAAGGAGAGAAGCAACCTGGAACTAAGGAGAAATTTCCTAATGGTAAGAGCAATAAACTAATGGACTAGCTTGCCTTCAGAAGTTGTGGGTGCTCCAGCATGGCTCAGCTTGGAAACTCTACCTTTCCCATCAGCATGACTGACTCAGGAATTCTGGGAGTTGAAGTCCACAAGTCATAAAAGAGCCAAGGTTCCTTACCCCTGGCCTAGATAAATTCCTGCAGTTTTCCGGGAAAGTTTCTTCAGAAAGTGGCTTTCCATTGCTTCCTTCCCAGGGCTGAGAGATAATGACTGGGCTAACGTTGCCCAGCTGGCTTCATCCCTATGGCAGGATTAAAATTCAGTCTCCCGGCTTCTGGCTGACTTTATTTTGGACCAATTTCAACCTCTGCTAAAGCTATTTGTTAATTTTGTGCCATCCAGTTGATTTTGACTCTCAGTGATCCCACAGGTAGCTTTTTTTTCCCCCCAGGAGGACCACAGGTAGTTCTCGACTTACGATTACAACTGAGCCCAAATTTTCTGTTGTTAAGTGAGACAATTGCTAAGTGGATTTTGCCCCATTTTGTGACCTTTCCTGGCGCAGTTGTTAAGCGAATCGCTGCAGTTGATAAGTTAGTGACACAGTGGTTATGTGATTTTGCTTGCCAGAAGGCGCAAACGGTGAATCACACAATCCGGGGAGACTGCAAGCGTCGTAAATGTGAGTCAGTCGCCAAGCATCCGAATTTTGATCACGTGACCACGGGGGATGCTGCAAGGGTGGTAAGTGTGAAAAATGGTCATTTTTTCAGTGCCGTTATAATTTTGAACTATCACTAAACAAACTGTTGTAGGTTGAGGGATGCCTAACTGTACAATGCATACTTCTTCAATTTTGAAGAAGTATACATTGACTTTGCTTGTCAGACGGTCACAAAAGGGAATCACGTGATCCAGGGAGACTGCGACCGTCATCAGTAGGAGTGTAAGAGGGGAGAAGGAAGTAGGAAGGTTGGAGGAGAAGAGGAAGTGGAGAGAGAAAGAAGGAAGGAAGGAGAGAGGTGGAGAAGAGGGAAGTAGGATGAGAAGATAGGGAGGAAGAGAGAGGGTGGATGTGGTGGGGGGGGTGATGTCCGAGCTGCACCTATAGTCAAGTGTAGGTATTTGTTTTATTTTACTTTAAGTATTCTATATATGAATTTAAATGAATGTATGTTGATTTTTGTTTTGTGTTAGAGAGGGCAATAGAAAGATGAACAAGAATGTATTAAGTAGAGTTGTATAAGTATGTTCTTATTCTGAAATTCTTTTTGTTTATCTAAGTATTTATTGTTAAAATTATAAAATTAATAAAATATATTTTTAAAAAAATCAGTTGCCAAGCGTCTGAATTTTGATCATGTGATCGTGGGGGATACTGCAAGAGTCGTAAGTGTGGAAAATGGCCATAAGTCACTTTTTCAGTGTCATTACAATTTAGAATTATCACTAAACTAACTGCTGTAAGTCGAGAATTACCTGTATTCAATATAATGATTATTTTTAAAAAAGAAGAAATCTGTTTTAGGGAGCAACAGATAGATAAAAATAGGGATTTCTGAAAGTGTGATTTATTACACTGGTATAAGAAAAGGTGTACATGAGAATATTAACTATTCCTGGCCCCTTTTAATATCCAATGCCCTCATGAATCTGTGCCAATCTGGTAAAACAAAGCAAAACTGCTCAAAACATGCTTTTCAAAGTGTTATTATCATTGCTTAAGAACTTTTTAATTGCTGATTTCCTACCAGTATGGCTTGTTTACTAACCCAAACATCCACATAAGAATGTATTACCTTACAGCACAGTGATTTAAAAAAAAAAAGCATACAGCATGGAAAACTAAATTATTTTGCCACTAATTACTATTTTTAAATAAAACCTGTTTTGACAATAAGAATTTTTTCATGCTTTTTTACTTGGGAAAAATAAATTAAATTGTAAACAGTAAATAAGACATTAGAGAACAACAGCAGCAAATAAAAGCTCCAGGCTAAAGCTAGGTGTATTCACAAACTATTCATATGATTGCACTTTACTTCTAATTGGGTGGGAAAGGAAAGATAAGGAAATGCAATTATTTGAATCAATAAACAGCCAGAAGAAGCAAGAATTGAAATAATAGAAAAGTTTAGGTAAAGTGATGACAAATCCAAGTTATGAAATATTGAAGCCATCAATCTACACTTGACAACTGATGACAAAATGTCCATCAGGGTGGCTAGTAGCCAGCTGGGAAACCATCAACACAGATCACACTAAGAGATGTCTGCCCCAGGAAGTACTTCCAGCAAACAATTCACTTTTCAGTATTTTGTTAGTTTAAAAAAAAAAATCCTTCAAACACCTAGGTTTATTATACATGTTCACACTGATGTCCAAACTCAGTAGCTTGCTTGTCCAATATCAAATTCCTCTTAAGAAGATTCTTTCTCTTTAATGCAGCTATTCCTTCTTCAAGCTAATGAATAAGAAAGTGAAAATCAGCTCTATATTTTCCCAGTTCTTCAGAAGAATATCAGACAGGGATATGATTTATCAGAATAAGGATAAAGGTTAAGATGACTATGGGGAAAATAATAAACACTAAGCATTTAGACTACTTCTTAAGCTTGCTTTTTCTCCTCTACCATAAAGCATAAACTGAGTGTCAAGCTGTGAAGAATACCTATGTGGTGGCATCCATTACTGCTTCTTAGCTTGCCTACAGATTCAAAGGGGAGGGGAGGGGAGGGGAGGGGAGGGAAGAATGGAATGCAGGCTTCAGACATAGGACTGCCAAGCTGTGAGAATCAAGGTCGCTCAAGAGTTGTTTATTGAGAACTAAGACACTTTCTCACAACAATTGTCTGATGGATAATGTGACCGGCACTATTAGAGGGGAAGGAGACTCTATACCAGTGGTGGTGAACCTATAGCATGCGTGCCAGAGGCAGCACTCAGAGACTTCTCTGTGGGCACATGTGCTATTGTTCCAGCCCCGCCTCCCCCTGCGGCCACCTCCTCACCAGCAGCACGCCCAGAGAGTTACCCCTGGGTGCGGCCCACATGGAGCAGTGCAGCCAAGAATATGGCAGCCAGGCAGAAGGGACAAGACTCTGCCTTTGCGCCCTGACATGCACAGATGCTGCTGCTGGGTATGGGTGGAGAGCGTGGCTGCCATGGCGCTACAGGGTTGCCTGGGTGATATGCGGCAGGCCGTGGAGGTGGTGGGTGGCCCTGTGAATGGGCGGGGTTGGTGCACAGGGAGGAATGGGTCTGGAGCATGGGCAGGCAGCAGAGCAGGCAGGCAGGCAGGGGGGTCAGGGTGGGTTTTGGGCACTCAGTCTCTAAAAGGTTCGCCATCACTACTCTATACTTTTAATATACTGATTTTGGCACCAATTAATCAGAGCTGGTTTTCCTTTCATCTGTGCCAAAATGATTTGCCCAATAAAGTTTTGCATTAGAGATCAGTTTGTCTCAGCTGTGCTTACTTTGTTGGGCTTGTATGACACTGAGACCCAGAGTTCAAGTGCTATCTAGTCATCCTTGAACTGGCAGAAAATTACACTGGCATTTAAATTTGTGGTACCTATTGCCTTGTCCTTGTTCTCTCTTGTTTTTGTTTCAAGTCACCGCCAGTCACCTGGCTTCTCTCTTCAAGGTGACAAAGACTGACAGATTTATATCTCTTGAGGCTGCCCTTGGATCATGTCGGAAATAAAGGTGGAAAATCCTACTTTATCACGATATGACTTGTGACATCTTAGGCTTGTCTCACTCATGGGATAAATGTGACATTGTGGCCACACCACAATTGGCAGGGTGTCTTATGTGGGCAACAGGAGGGGAAAGTGCAAAGAAATAATGAGTTGGTGCACAGCCCAATATTTTTGCACATAACAAAAGTTGCAAATTGCTAATGCTACTGGTCTCGACAGGCACGGACAACCAGATTCACACCTAGAGTTCAAAATAGCTACTTGATTGTCCCAAAGGTGCTTTTTCAAAAGGCAACTGGACTTTCTTGTGTTTCCTTGAAAGACATTTGGCTTCTCATCCAAGAAGATTCTTCAGTTCTGACTCCATGACCTGGATGATTGAGAATCTCCATAGACATTTATTTACTTTATTGTTCTCTGCCTATATTACAGGAATCTCCCCAGACTGGTAGCTTTCACTGAGAAAGACCACATAAGGCTCTAAGATATTGATCAGATTTTGCCCTCTTGTGTTTTATGTAATGAGTCCAAGCTAATTCCCCATTTAAGTTCTCCTCCCAACTGGGACAGTTACACTCCAAGAGGTCCAGGGCGCTTCAGAAAGAGGAGTAGTTTGTTACAGATAAAAACTCTCAGGTTTACCAAATCTTAAATGAGGTAGAAGAAGGGATTTCTACTACCAATACAGCTAAGCCCAGTGCATCAAAATGCTTAAGCAAAATTAATGAGGCACATTTAATTTACTCTGTTGTCATCCTAAATTGTAACATTATCTGTTTCTTTACCCCTTCAGCGTTATTCACAGTCGTACAATCAGGCACTATTCATTAAAGTCACAAGTAGCTAATTAGCTCTCACTTTATCTCAATGCTTATAAGCAAGGATTCAAAGTCACTTCTGTTCTGCAGGCACCTTTTAACTGCGGGGAAAATTAACTTTGTCACTCTGTTCCCCGCTTCATCTCCTTAACCTTTAAGGGAGTGTGAGGTGTGCCAAACAAAAATACAGGAAAAAAAAATAACCACATATTTTCCAGGTCTAAACAAGCAGAAATTTATTTCTTACTCAATTATATGTTTAGCTTGTCCTTGCATAACCATTCTTCTAAATGCTTCTGAATTACAAAGATGTAATTAGGTCAAAACAGAATTCAGCAAAGCCAGAAAGATGTTTTTTTTTAACACCTGAAGACAAGCTTGTTTTTTTCTCTTTCTTCTCTTAAATTTAAATTGCTTATCTTTCCATCCCATTTATGAAAAAAAAGTATAGCTTTGAGAAAGTTATTTTTAAGTATTAATATAACAAATCCATAGTCTGATTTTATTCTCCCCACATCAAGTCATGTACGAGAAAACAATTACCTGAAGTTGAGCTAGAACTATATCAAAGCAACAAGTATTGTGGAGACAATTACCAAAATGTGTCATTACAATTTTCAACGGTTACTTTGTGTAAAAGTAACACAAGGTAATGGTTGCAGAATCAAAATCATACCTGCAAAGAAAGGAAATATAATGAAAATCTAGCAATGGCGGTTATCAGATCAGGCTTTCCTTTAAAGAAAATGGAAATATTTTCTACATGTACCCTTTCTAATGGAGCAGGGAAGGTAAAAGAAAGGAACAAGATCCATACAGAAACAGAACAGACATACTGTTAAATGACCAAATGCAGAACCATAATTAAATTAACTGATAATCATCTCACTTCTATCCAAAACTTTAATTTAAGGCTTCTGCAAATATAATGAGGTTCCCTAGGATGGAGGAAGAAGAGAAATACTAAGGAAATAACAGAAACAAGATTAAATTAATTGCAAAACACACTGATAAGAAAGCTCACTTCAAATTAGGTAGAACATTATATTAGTGGAAGCCATTAAATTAGGTTATGCAAAACATGCACCTTGATGAGAGAGAGAGAAAAAAACTTTCTAAGAAGTAAAACAAAAACAAAACAGGGAACGGTAACTGTGCACGCACACCTCTCTATGCTATTGCAACAAGTGATTGTCTAAAAGTAGTGGATATCAACCATCATCTGTGCAATTATGGCTGTGCGAAATATATAACTCTTAATTGCTGCTGATTGGGAAAGTCTCTCTGTACTCACTCACATCATTGTTGGTGACATGTCAGGGGTTTTAAGATGGACCTCTTGATATAAACATGAACTCAAACAGTTAAGCATATCAGATTCCAAAACCCAAGAAAGATATGTGATTCTTCCAAGCAAGTTATCTCTGTTGTCCCTCACTATAGACAGAATCTCGGCAAATTGAAGCAAACTACGTACTACTATATGAAGCATACACTCTGGGAATTATTAGGGAGGGGCTATCTTCACCCTCTTTCTCTCACACAAACTATCTGAACTAGCTTGCCGCTTATTCCTCTGGAATGCATGTCCTCTCTCATGGGTATCCAGACTACATTCCACCACAATGTCTTAAGTTGGTACAGCATAAAGCCAGAGAAGCAAAACACAAAATGTGATGTGATTGGTTGGATTCTGCATTCTGTGTGAACTCAGACATAACTTTGTGCGCTAAGATTGATGTGTGCAGAAAACTGTGCTTAATTAAATATGTTAGGATTAAACAAAAGCTGTTTGCAAGAACTGAATAACAGGCTTCTGGTATTTATAGCATATCTGACCAATCCAAAACACTCATAAAAGTGTTATATGTGTACAGATGAGTTACATATCATTTTATGCATGGGTTGTTTTATTGTTGCCTGTTGATTTTGGGAACAGCCTGAGATCTGGAAGGCCATGAAGACATGGCTTGCATGGGAGTGAGCCCACCAAAGGTTGACAGGACAATGTCGTAGTGTTGTGATAGGAAGTATGATGTTCTCCTTGTAGGTGCAGGTTTACTATTGTATGCTTCTGTTTAATTGTGAGCTACCTAGGATTACTGTGTACATGTTGGGGGCCATATAATCCTGCAAATTAATAAAATAAAATGAAATGGCTAGATTCCCACATAGGATTATAGTAGCTGGATTCATTCAACACAAAAAGTCAAAACCAAACAAACCACACTGTGGTTTGGTATGTAAACCTAGCTCTCATTCATGGGTGGTTTATTTATTGTCATGCTACATTTAAATAAACATTTAAAATGAAATTGTGTTCCCCATTTTTGCCTCGTGCATTGCAAATAGCTCACCAAATCTATTTGACTAATTTTAAAGGGGAAAAAAATAACAAATGATAATTTATGCTGTGAGCCACCCTGAGTTCCCGGAATAGGGCGGCATAGAAATTTAATAAATAAATAAAATAAATAAGTCCTGATAATGATAAAATCCTGCAAAGCTTAGTAAAATGCATAACATGTATACTAAACATTTCCATATCAAACCTTCCACACAAGAAACTGTAAATGAAGTCAGCACTGGGGCCTATTGATTCTCTGGTAGGATATTCCAAAAAGTAACAAAGCAGGTACAGTAAGTCAGGCTCACTTCTTTTCTTTATCTTCACAACAGTAACACTGAAAAAAAGCAACCAGCACAAAGCAGCAAAGAAGTTCCTTGGTTTGTTAAACTTCCAGGACCAAATCCACACCTTCCCATCACAGACTAGCATAGATGACATCGTCAGTGTAGACTATTGGCAACCATATAGATAGATTAGTTCCAGGAGAATCTGTCCCAACCTGGTCCTTAAGGACTTCCAATTGTCTCTATAATGGAGTTCATCCACCTTGCTCCTCAACATCCTTTTCTCTTTCCTTCTGACTTTCTTTTTCTGTATCTGAGTCCATCCACCTTTCCAATATTTGAGGGGCTCCTACAAAGATGAGGGAGTCCAACTATTTTACAAAGCACAAAAAAGCAGGACGAGAAGCAATGGATGGAAACTAATCAAGGAGAGAAGCAACCTGGAACTAAGGAGAAATTTCCTGATGGTGAGAGCAATCAACCAGTGGGACTTCTTGCCTTCAGAACTTGTGGCTGCTCCATCACTGGAGGCTTTCAAAAAGAGACTGGATAGTCATTTGTTTGAAATGGTATAGGGTCTCCTGCTTGAGCAGGGCGTTGGACAAGAAGACTTTCAAGATCCCTTCCAACTCTGTAATTTTGTGAGTTCCTACGTTTCCTTCTTCTCCTTCCTTCCAATTTCCTTCCACCCTTCTTTTAATGCCAATAAAGATAGAAGCTGGAAAACATTTCCTACATTTTCCAATTTGTTCACTGAGATTAGAATAGCCTTTGTGATAAAGTCCAACTTCAGAACAGACAAAACATGGTTTCTCTGTCTACCTACACATTCTCTGAATGGAATGTATAATATATTCCTAGTTTCCAATGATAGAATTATACAGTTCCATAGGTGTGTAGACAGTCCATGCAGAAAAACAGATACCCAAGAAACAAATGCTTGCCTATTACAGCAGTCAGCAAGTTAACAGTCTCTGTTGAAGAAAAGGTGGAGTCAGCTATTCGGTCCTGTATGCAGACCCACTCAGGCAGACAAAATATAAATTAACACACAGTCTCAGTTTGAATTGTGAAAATATAAGAATATGTTGGTTCAAAGTCAGGGTTCATTATGCACTTAAGAACGGCAAGACATCTAATTTCGAGTTTCAGCAACGTAGCTATCCTAACTATTGTATTAGGATCTTCAGCAGTGAGATATGCAACCGTACTTGGAAACTGTAATAATAAAGATGTCTCAGGAGAAGGATGCTAGTAGAGTCTCTGGCGTTTTGCTGCCTGAGCAATTTCCCACATAATATTATATTATACCCCAGTATCTTACTGGTCAATGATATTATTCTGCAAAGACCCATGTAATAGCCTTATCTTCTCATTTTCATTCCCTGCACTTCTTCCTATTATGTGTTCAATATTTCACTGGAGTCTGCTATTCCCACTGCACCGCTGTTGTCTATTCGTTCAGAACATTGCTCAGTCTTTATCTCAAATGTAATGGAAAAGAAAAAATAACAAAGGGACAGAGTTAATGACTGCAGCCATTTTGCTGGGTCCCTGCCTACAAGTGTTTTTTTTTTTTTGCTTGTATGAAGGCAGCATAATGCAATACATGATTCTGGATAAGGAATTAATATCCACTTAGAACTGCCCTCCTAAAGAAGCTTTAGGAATACATGACATCAAGGTTTCTATGAGAGCAAAAACAAAACAAAACACTGCAAAGAACTCTCAGTGGGTTACTTCTTAGAAGAATTCTTATGGCAATCCATGATGAATGAGCTGTTGTCCTGATTCCTGGCCTTTGGGCAGGCATGTTCATTGAGGACATGTGCCAGCAACTTACCTAAATGAATATATATATAGTGGTGCAGTTCTCTGTCTGATTATATAGATCAAACCCTCATTGGGCTTAATAGGATTTGGATGGAGCTCTTCACATTTGCTCCTGTTTTGAGTTTTCTAATAAAAGGGAAAGGTAGGTGCAGGCACAAGGCAAGCACGTGAGAATTAGGACTTAAGATGAAGTTGTTCCAGTTCTGGTTAGGCACATCCTTCAAGTTTGAAATCTGTCAACTAAAATTAGACTTCAAATCCTGTAGAATCTCTGCAGTCTGGAGATCTTTGTTTTAAATTGGAAAATTGCCCGGCATCATATAGTTTTTGGAGAATGGGGAGAAAGTCAGTTGTTGACTGTTGGGTCACCAGCCCTATTTTTTTTTTAATGTTCTCTCTTAAAATTAGAAGTGGAATCACGTTTAGAGAGTAGCTGCAATTCCCTGGCACTAAGGGGCACTAATGAGTAAGTCCATGCAGAATTTGGAGGTGATTAACAGTGTTCCATGACCTAGGTGGAATGAAAGAAATGCCAGTGCTGCAACTGAATGGCTAACTCTCAAGATGTTTTAAAATTTAGAGACTCACTTAGATCTATTTGCAAACAACCTACAAGATCATCAGATAAAGGCATATGATCTGCTGATCAGCAAATCCCTTGCTAAGGAAAGAACTGAAGGATTCTTTCTAAACAAACGGTAAAGATGAAGCAAGATTGGAGTGAGAATGTCAAGCAGCTTAAGAGGAAATTTACTTATCCTGCTTATATATATATATCACCTCTCTAAGAAGCACTACCAAATTCTTTAACCACAATGTGAATAAATCCTTAGCAAAAAGAAATGGAAGAGAATATAAAGGAGGTGCAGAATCAACTCTTCTTTTCTCTCAGACAAAAGAATATCCCTCTCTTCTGCTGAATTATTGACCAAGCCTTGATTGATTGATCAAGAACCTAGCCAGTCAGATCTCTGTCCTAGCTGGGGAACCATATTGTAGAGCAGCGGTTCTCAACCTGTGGGTCGCGACCCCATTTGGGGTTGAGCGACCATTTCACGGGGGTCGCCAAACAATGCAGTCCGCCATTTTTCCCCTTTTCCTTAGCTGTGCTACTCCTCTTATTCTATTGGCTTTTGAAAGTCAATAGAACTAGACTCTCTTGAATAGAGTCTAGTTCTATTGGCTTTCAAAAGCCAATAGGAATTGTCCAGGTTATCTCCACCCTGCTGAGCCCGCCAAAAGTCCCAGTCTGCAAACTGTGCTGCAAGTTGTCTGCAGCGAAGGCGAGCTCTCTGGAGGTTTCCACCCCTCCCTGCTGAGAACTACTAAAACTGTAAGTAAAAGAGGGCCAGGGGTGGGAGGTGGAAGGCCAGCGGGCGCAGGGAGGGTTTTTGGTGTGCGTGGGGCCCGGCGGGTGGCTTACCTCCCTTGGGCTGGGCCAGCTGGTGGCCCAGCCCATGGTCGCCCTGCGCCGTCGCTGCCATGGCCGCCCAGGAGTGTCTGGGCCCCAAATGGGCGGTGGCGAAGGCAAGGCTAGCGGGGCAGTGGCGGGTGCAGGGAGAGTTTTTGGCGCACGTGGGGCCCGGCGGGTGGCTTACCTCCCTTGAGCTGGGAGGCCACCCAGCTGCCACGGCCACCCAGGAGCGCCTGGGCCTGCCTGGCGCTGCCCCAAACGGGCAGCAGCCTACGCCTTGGCCGGCGCAGGGAGCAGCACCGCGCATGCGCAGGGTAGCACTGCGCATGCGCGATGCGGGCCGTCGCGCCGCGCATGCGCGGTGCAGGCCGGGGTCACGGCCTGAAAAAGGTTGAAAACCGCTATTGTAGAGCTTTGTATGGTATCCACCCCTTGCAATACTCCTAATGCATATTTTGATTTCAGCACTCTGGATAGCTGGCCTCCAGTTGCCTTAGCAGAAATGGGCAAACTGATTGGAGTCACCGATCACTGGAAAGGCCCTACCTAGCTTATCAGTTTAGAATATAGAAGATAGAATAACAGGATTGGAAGGGACCTTTGGAAAGGATGTCTACTGATGGGCTTGTCTTTTTCTTTTCTTTTGCACCAATTCCTTTTAATTCTTCATCACCTCATATTAAAATTACATCTATCAGCACTTCCCACTCTAGGCAATGAATATGTTTAAAATTACATGACACTAAGACATATTGGTAACACAGACCTAGGTGGGAGTCAGTAGGGAAATTCCAATCATGTTCTACTTTCAAGATGCCATGAATAAATTAGAGAACAGATAGACAGCACACAGATTTGTTATCTTTATATTCTGCCTTTTCAATCTCAAATATTTTCAGGGGAGGTGATCTTATATGGAAATGGCTGAATCAACATTTGTACATTTATTAATTCCAAAATTTGCTCCATCCAGTTTTCTGAGGTTTTCGCGGGTGTTTGTATGTAGGTCTTTGGTTCTTCGGATTTTCTCCCACGTAGAATTTGAAGTGTCTTGGCGACGTTTCGACGAAGTCTCATTCGTCATCTTCAGGCTGGTGCTTTTGGCTTCTGCTTCTAGGAGCAATGTGTGGTCGTAGCTGTTTCTTCCTTTTAACTGCCAGTGGGGGTTTGAACTGATTGGCTGGGAGCTTGGCTATGTTCTGATTGGGTGGAGGTGTGTTCTGATTGGTTAGGGGCTTGGCTGTGCTCTGATTGGCTGGGGGGTTGGCTGTGTTCTGATTGGCTGGGGGAGTGTTCTGTTTGGGTGGGGGCTTTGTTGTGCTGGAGAGGTTCAAAGTGGCCAATGATGCAGCTGTGGTCTGGCTTCTGGTCTGTGGTCGTGCCTCATCATCGGTGTGGGTTTGGGTTTGCTTTTTGCGTGGATGTGTGGTGGTGGCATCCTGTGTGGTTCTGGTGTCATTCTTTGTGTTAGGGATTTGTTTGTCAATAAGGGCGGGTTTCCAAATGGCTGGTATATATATATAATCCATGAATACGAATTATATTTCAATATGTATTACAAAGAAATAGTTATCAAAAAGTTCTGATCCCATTTTCCCTCAGTGGGGTACCACAAAGTTCCGTCTTAGGCCCAGTACTCTTCAATATCACACAAATGACTTAGATGAGAGAACTGAAGGGGAACTCATTAAATTTGCAGATGACACCAAACTGGCAGGAAGAGCCAAACCCCCAGAAGACAAACTCAGGATCCAAAAAGATCTTGACAAACTTGAACAATGGGCCCTATCCAACAAAATGAGTTTCAATAAGAAGAAAAGCAAAGTTTTACATTTAGGCAGGAAAAATCAAAGGTACAAGTACAGATTGTGCAAGACCTGGCTCAAAAACAGTAACTGTGAGAGGGACCTTGGAGTCCTAGTGGATGATCTCTTGACCATGAGCCAGCAGTATGCAGCAGCAACCAAAAAAGCTAATACAATCCTGGGTTGTATAAACAGAGGCACAGAATCAAGATCTCATGAAATATTAGTACCGCTTTATAAAACCCTAGTAACACCACACCTGGAATACAGCAGCCAATTTTGGTCACCATATCACAAAAAATATGTTGAGAGTTTGGAAAAAATTCAGAGAAGAGCAATTAAGATGATCAAAGGCCTGGAGACTAAAATATATCAAGAACGGCTGCAGGACCTGGGTTTGGCTAGTCTAAAGAAAAGAAGAAATAAGGGAGACATGATAGCAGTGTTCCAGATATCTGAGGGGCTGCCACAAAGAAGGAGGGTCACTTTGTTCACCAGAGCACCAGAGGGAAGGATGAGAAACAATGGTTGGAAGTTGATCAAGGAGAGAAGCAACCTGGAATTAAGGAGAAACTTCCTGACAGTGAGGACAATCAACCAGTGGAACAGCTTGCCTCCAGAAACCATGGGCACTCCATCACTGGAGGTTTTTAAGAAGAAGCTAGGCACTCACTTGTCTGAGACATTATAGATTCTTCTCCATGAGCAGGGAGCTGGACTAGAAGACCTCCAAGGTCCCTTCCAGCTCTATTCTATTCTATTCTATTCTATTCTATTCTATTCTATTCTATTCTATTCTATTCTATTCTATTCTATTCTATTCTATTCTATTCTATTCTATTCTATTCTATTCTATTCTATTCTATTCTATTCTATTCTATTCCATTCCATTCCATTCCATTTTTCTATTCTATTCTATTCTATTCTATTCTATTCTATTCTATTCTATTCTATTCTATTCTATTCTATTCTATTCTATTCTATTCTATTCTATTCTATTCTATTCTATTCTATTCCATTCCATTCCAGTCCATTCCAGTCCAGTCCAGTCCACTCTACTCTACTCTACTCTACTCTACTCTAGTCTTACAGGTTTCTCAAGGCATTTTATCACCAACTACGTGATTTCTAAACATTTATTTTCCAAATTGGAGGAGCACAACAATGTTTATAGAAAGGTGGCTAATCTTCAGAATATCAATATCCTCTATTCTGTAAGTTAATATTGGGTGATCAGACCTGGTTGCCTTTGAAGTAAAGGTAAATCCATAAGCATCCTTGATCTTAAATAGAAATTCTAAAACTGGCTGTGTTGGACTGGATGAACCATTCGTCGAGATCAATATGGAACCCTTTTATGCATCCATTTCAGAATGGAAAGCCTTAAAACCCAGAGTTACAACGATTCCCCTTCTACAACCATTCACAAGAATATGAAAACTCAAAATAACAATATTTGTTATTTCAGAACAACAGAGTTGTAAGTGACCTTGGAGGTCTTCTACTCCAACTCCCTGTCAAACAGGAGACCTCATACCATTCTGGACAAATGGTTGTCCAATCTCTTCAGTTAAAAAAAATGTCTTTTACTTGTTTAGTAAGGAGATTCCAAATTTACTTTGGCTGTCAAATTGCACCAAACTGCATCATCTGGAGGTTTTCAAAAATAATGGATAACCATCTGCCCAGGATGGTATATAGCAGTGATGATGAACCTTTTAGAGACCGAGTGCCCAAAAACTGGCCCCGCCCCTGCTCCACCCCCTGCCCCGCCCCGCCCCGCTCCACCCCCATTCCCCACCCCGCTTGCCCACAGGGCCACTCACCTCCTCCAGGGCCCACCGCAGATTGCCAGGCAGCCCAGCAGCACTATTGCGGTCACACCCTCTGCCCGCGCCCTGCCGCATCAACTGTGCATGATGGGGTGTGAGTGCAGAGTCTTGTCTATGCTGCCTGGCTGCCATGTCCTTGACTGCGCTGCTCCGCATGGGCCACGCTCGGGGGCGACTCTCCTCCAGGGGGGCTGCTGGAGAGGAGGGGGTCATGGGGAAAGGTGAGGCTGGGGCATTGGCACGTGTGCCCACAGAGAGGGCTCTGAGTGCTGCCTCTGGCACCCGTGCCATAGGTTCGCCACCACTGGCATATAGTAAGATCTGCCCTGAGCAAAGGTTAGACTAGAAGACCTCCCTTCCCACCATATAATTCTAATAAAACAATACATTAAGACATTTGAAACTATATTAAATCAGAAATATTCATTAGAAAGGAAATTGGAGGGAAATCAATTCTTTGAGATAGGAAAAGTCAGGCTGCAGAAAAATACATCACTTCCATCCTTAGGTCAGGAAGTGATAACATGGCTGCTGCAAAGCACTCTGGTTCCCAATTCTGCCACTACTGAAAAAAAAGGTCCTCACTTTGAAAGGATGAACCCTGTACAAGCAGAACAGAGAACAAGTCAAAAGTAATGAGTGTTTGTTTGTCCCTGCAATTCCTCCAAGTCAAACCTGCCTTGACAGCATCCAGTTCCTCCCAGGTCTTGATCTGTTACAGATTAAGATATTCCACACTGTTGGAAATGTAACAAATAAGAAGGGATATTTTATCATGCTTGGTGAACATATAACTATTTTAACTAATTTATATTTTGTACTTGTATTATTTGCTGTGAGCCGCCCTGAGTCTGAGGAGAAGGGCGGCATATAAGTCAAAATAATAAATAAATAAATAAATAACCCTCCCACAGAGAATATTGGACACATTTACATATAATAATATAGAACATTTTCAAGATTCAGGTGTCAGACACCAAAGACCAGGTCCACAGTGAAAGTACAATTAAACTGATTTATTGCTAAAAGCCTATGCACAGGAATCCTCTCAACTAATAGTTAGCACCTGTTTGGTTTAGATAAGGGTCATTGGGGTTCAAGGGGCACTGGACTTAGTCCGCTTGTGACTATATACGGATTCAAGGCTGATCCCTCTTTTAACTCTGCCCCAAGGTTCTTCCATTCCTTCTCCTATAAATACAATTGGACGACTTTGTTTTTAGGATTGATGGATAAGCAGCTGGAAAAAATACGAAACTTTATTTGTGTATATCACAACTACAGTGAGTTGTGGAAAGATTTGACTTTACCCACATTGTAGGAGTGGACAGAGATGATGATGGAACTTGCAGAAATGACCACATTGACTGCTTTAATTAGAGATAGGGCATTGACCAGGTGTTATAATGATTGGAAATCCCTTATTGACTTTTAGCATGAGATGGGAAAAGATGAAGTCATGATATATGGTTTTGATAATTAGAGTAAAAATAATAGATATGGAAAATGTAGATGGTAATGTGACCATAGTGTAACAAATTAACATATCTATATTTATAACTGCTATAAAACAGACTTTTTTACAATCATTTTTTTCTCTTTTCTTTTGTTTAAGCACATTTGTCTTTGTTCTTTCTTTTTTCCTTTTTCTCATTCTAAATATTATTTCTTATTAGCTTTTATTGTTTTAAAAATTCTAATAAAGCTTGTTTTAAAAAGATTATGATGTTCCATTCCCAAACCGTTATTTAATTATAAGGTGAAACAAACTGGATTTATAAAATGCAATCATGTGCTTTATTGAGCATCTGGCGGTTTACACTCAATCAAAATCTTGAATGGAATGCTCTCTTGTGATAATCGTGCATTAAGTCAACTCTGAAACATGTCCCAGTTGCACACTAAAACTCAAAATGTGCCCACATTGGTAATTATACAGCCCAGAAGTTAGAGTTCATTTATTCATTGGATTTATCACCTATAGAACCTATAGACGTTCAGACTAAATGACATGTACTGTCTGCTTAATTTGATAGTTACTGATCGTCCAGATATGAGGGTTGTTAGAAGGCCATTTAATGAATACTACCTTGGATATAGTTAGTGTTTTGCTGCATGATACACCATGTTGCAGATACAAGGACACCCACGTCTTCAAAACTGCAGTCAAAATTTCTGAGATCCTCACTCCAAGTTCCCCATTATGGTGCTAACATACTTCTCTGGGCTGAATCTCAGTCAAGTTTCAATTAATAGATGATCAGGCTTATTGTGGTGGGCTTATTATGCTAGTCTTGGATGAAGCCTTGAGAGAGCACAAGCAGAGAATGTGTGGTCTGGGGTTTACAAAGAGACAGAACCAACACTTTATATCTCTGCTACCATGAGCTCCTTCCCTCCCAATACATGTAGCATCAGAAGTAGATTGTGTAGGTAGTCCTCTGCTAACCACCACAATCAAGCCTAAAATTTATGTTGCTAACCAAGGCACTTTTTAAGTGAAATATTGCCCCATTTTACTACTTTTCTTGCCACCATTGTTAAGTGAATCTCTGCAGCTGCTAAGTTAGAAGCACAGCTGTTAAGTGAACTTGGCTTTCCCGTTGACTTTGCTTGTCAGAAGATTGCAAAAGGGGATCAGATGATGCCGGGATACTGCAACTGTCATAAATGCTTGCCAGTTGTCAAGTGTCCCAATTTTGATCATGTGACCCTGGGGATGATGCAACAATTGCATCATACAACCATTGCAGGAACCCCATGGTCACGCGCCAAAATTCAGATGTTTGGCAACTGAGTCGTATTTATGACGGTTGCATAGTGTCCCAGGGTCATGTGATCCCCTTTTGCAAACCTCCTGACAAGCAAAGTCAATGGGGGAAGCCAGACTCACTTAACAACTGTGTCACTAACTTAACGAGTGCAGTGGTTCACTTAACAACAGTAGCAAGGAAAAACCCACTTAACAAAGGTCTCATTTAGCAACAGAAATTTCGGGCTCCATTGTGAACTGCCTGTATACAAAAGCCGCTCCAGGTCATGGGAAGGACTGTGACAAAAATTTGGTAAGATAACTTCCTGTGTTCTATGGAAAAGTGAATTCACTTTGGGCACAAAGGTAGGATCCAGGCGAAGAACCACCCTGTTGCTGTGGAAAATACAAAGGTCGTTTCTGACCGATAAGGCGGCTAGTTCAGAAATACGTCGAGCCGACGTAATTGTGACCAGGAACGCCACCTTAAGGGGCAGATTCCGGAACAGAATAGTTGCTATGGGTTCAAAGGGAGGTTTGGTTAGGGCACGAAGGACGTGTGCAACTCCCTGCTGTGATCGGCGAAATTCAAAATGGCGGCCACGACTCTTTCTGCACTGGAAACAGTCACCTCGGCTATTAATTTTGGGCCCTGTGGCCGATCTAACACAATAGCAGCGCTAACGCTGCTCCTAAATGAGCCCCGCGGATCTGCCTCCAAACGGCAGACAAAAATGACAAAAAAATTCGTTTGTGCCTAAAACGGCAATAAAATGGCGGCCGCGACTATTCCCAGCTGCCTGGGAGAGGTCCGACGATCTGGAGTCGAAGGCCTCACAGACCAGCAGCCTGGAGTGAATTTCCAGGCATCAAATGGGAAAAAAAGGGGAATGCCAATTGTACTTAATAAAGTGTTTTAAAAGGAGAATTCACCAATGGATATTTTTCCTAACCTGCTATCTGCTGAGAGCCAAACCTGAGACGTCTGCAAGAGCTGAGACCAAGTTAAGACTGGATCTCCTAGCAAGAGGGGGCGTGTTGAAGTTTGGCTACTTGGTCTCAAGAGCAGGCAGACAGAGAAAACCCATTGGTGGATTCTCCATCTCCTGTACTGGAGAACTACCTGTATACAAAAGCTAAGAAAAGATGTGCTGGTGTTTCTCCTATTATTAGCAGAGAAAATACTGTTTATCAATTTTTTTAAAAAAAAACCCACCAAAAACAATCCTTTTTTTCTTGCCAGGCAAATATTCAGTTTTCACAAGAGTCTAAAGCTGATAAAAGCTGGGTTTGCCTGTCAGCGGAAAGGGCTACTTTGCAAGTGATACAATAGAAGTCCTTGCCAAACCAAACTTGACACCCAGACACACAGGTCTGTTGGGAAAGCCGCTTGTGTAAACAGCAAAAGGGGGGAAAATACTTTTGAACTTGACATATCAAAAGCAATATGGCTCCTGTTCAAAAGCTCTCCAGTTTCACGATACCTACACAAGCAGAATAAATTATGTTTAGTCCTTGCAAATAGAACTGAACCGAACTGAAAGCTTGTTTAACCTACAGGAAAACAAAGACAACATAAATCCAGTGATTGGCTGTGACAGTTGTTAAACAGTCTTCCTTAATGGTTCGTCTATGCACGAGGAAGAATAATTAACTTCTCCAGTCGGCTAAAGGCACAATGTCATGCATTTTAACCTTTGGAGTAGTTGAAGTCCAGACTAGAAACTACAAGGATAATTTGCGAATGCCCCCCCCCAAAAAAAGTAAAAAAAAATGATTAAAAACAATCACAGCCACCACAACTGTTAGCATTGGAAAAGGAATATTTTCAGTGGATCCATGCATTGAAATGAGGTAGCTTAAAGTTTTATTTCATTTTATTTGAGCAAATGATACAATAGGGTTTTGCTGAAGAGTGCATGTCTTTTTTCATATATTTGTGGGTAAGTTCCTGTGTGCACATACAAAAACTGACACTATGTATATGTGTATGTGTAGATAGATAGATAGATAGATAGATAGATAGATAGATAGATAGATAGATAGATAGATAGATAGATAGATAGATAGATAGATAGATAGATAGATAGATAGAGACAGAGAGAGAGAGAGAGAGAGAGAGAGAGAGAGAGAGAGAGAGAGAGAGAGAGAGAGAGAGAGAGAGAGAGATAATGGATGGAGATAGACAGATAGAGATAGCAACAGAGACAGAGAGATAAGAGATAGAGATACATACATAGATACATGCACATTTGAGTTTTAACATTGCCTTTTAAATTTTGTAGGATATTAGGTAAAGCACTTTAAAGAATGCAAAGGATCACTATCATAATAAAAGAAAAACAAACAAATAGGAAAGGGGACAGAGATCTTAGACTGTTTATAAAACTATTAAGTATGTTGGTGCAGAGCAAATATTGGATGACTTATTTCTCAGATCCAAATTGTATTGTGACTTTTCTTACCTGAACAATCAAAATCTCCGGTAGCACATTTATGGGGAAAGTAATGGTTTAACTCTGTTTATTTCAAATTATTTCAGGGTTGCAGGGAGAGCAGCCCACCCAAGCTGATTTTTGTCACCCTTACAGTACAAAGAGATGAATCTCAAATTCAACCTTGCACGATTCCTATTTGCTCAAAAAAGTAAATAAATAAATAAAAATGGAATAATTCTGAGGAAGGGGGTAGTTTAATCTTAGTCCAGCCAAAATGATTCTCTCAGAAAGCTTCCTGATAAGATTATTTTATATTCTTAGAGGGAGAACAGGATGAAATAGACTTCTCCTCCGGAAGCAAAGAGGTTCTTGTAAAAGTAGTTTTAAGTGGATTTAATGCTAGCCAAAGATGCACCAACAGCAAGTGCCAAGCTGATTGTCAGAATGCAGTTCACAAACACGTCCTTCTGAGCAAAAAGCATTCACAATAAAGTGCGAGCAAACGCAGAGATTTGGTAGAAAAGATTAATGCGCTCACATTATGTCATTTCAAACACAAATTTCAATCCACGGCTGATATGTCTATTTCCAGAAGAAAAAAAAACTTCTATTGGTTCCTACAGAAGTTAAGAAAAACAACAGAGTCTTTTCTACATTTCTAAAGAAGTGAATTTGCTGGACTTCTGACCTAACATGGCACCCTTGAGCAGAGACCACTGGCAAGTATCTGCTTTTCTTAAAGTAAAGCAGATACTTTACTTCTTCTCTGCCATCACCATCATCATCATCATCTTGGAAAATGAATCTGCAAAAGATCACATATTTCTGAACACTAATGGTTTTGTGTGCGGTGTTTCCATGTGAACAGTTTCCAAGGAACTGTTTCCATGTTTGCATTTTTTTTTTTAAAAAAAGGGTGGAATAGGAAGAACTGTCTTCCCATATATTGTATTAAGAGACTTCCATCCAACACATTTATCAGCAATGGGCATCAGAATATTTTGTTTATGATAGTATGTAAAGGATGTTTATGTTAACTACTATACTTATTAAGAGAAGTTGAAAAGAAGATATATCAAAAGATTAAGCAAGCGGAGACCTAAGTAGAACAAATCATAATCATAATATAACAACAACAACAACAATAGAGTTGGGAGGGATCTTGGAGGTCATCTAGTCCAACCCCCTGCTCAGGCAGGAAACCCTATACTATTTCAGACAAATGGCTGTCCAATGTCTTCTTAAAAACTTCCAGTGTTGGAGCATTCACAACTTCTGGGGGCAGGTTGTTCCACTGATTAATTGTTCTAACTGTCAGGAAATTTCTCCTTAGTTCTAGGTTGCTTCTCTCCTTGGTTAGTTTACATCCATTGCTTTTTATCCTGCCCTCAGGTGCTTTGGAGAATAGCTTGATTCCCTCTTCTTTGTGACAGTCCCTGAGATATTGGAACATGACTATCATGTCCTCTCCTTGTCCTTCTCTTCATTAAACTAAGTCCTTCTCTTCATTAAAGTAGACATGCCCAATTCCAGCCACCATTCCTTATATGTTTTAGCCTCCAGTCTCCTAATTATCTTTGTTGCTGTTCTCTGTAGTCTTTCTAGAGTCTCAACATCTTTTTACATCATAAAAAACATAGAGAGGAGACAAAACTAGATATGCTAGGAAGTCAAACAAACTATGCAGAAGAAGCTCTTGTGAATAATTTCTGCACTGTTAACCAAAAGAATTACAAGGTGCCTTCTGAACTTGACTCAAATTATTTTTACCATGCATAAATAGCTCATATAGTAGGCACTACCTGAGTTCTACTCCTCTTCCACAAGTTATTATAGGGCTGCTTTAGCCTCAGATAATGGCCCTTTGGGGAAAGTGTAATATAGTGAGAACCAAATGGTGTCTTCTATATTTAGTTTTCAATTCCCATCAGCCCTAATCAACATGGTCAATTACAAGACCTCTAGGACCAGTATCTCCATAAAACTAGAAGGATCAAATTCCTTACTCCCACTCCTGTCTGTGAAAATTTACAAAAGATCAGTCTTGAGGAGTTAGATTGAGAAGAAGAAAAAAGAAAGGAGGGATAACAGACTATAATTGGAAGGGACCTTGGAGGTCTTCTAATCCAACCCTCTGCTCAACCCTCTACTCAAGCATTCTGAACAAATGACTATTCAGCCTCTTCTTAAAAGCCTCCAGTGATGGAGCACTCACAACTTCTAGAAGGAAGCTGTTCCACTGGTTAATTGTTCTCACTGTTAGGGTGATTAACAATTTTTTCCACATGACCTTACCAAAGTCATCTTAACTTCCGGACAAACTCCAGAGGTGAATCTAAAGATGCCACTAAAGGTGCCACTTTCCCAAAATTTCAAGATAAAGTTAAACTACAGTTCGACTACTGTAATGCTCTCTACATGGGGCAACCTTTGAAGAATGTCCAGAGGCTGCAGGTGGGCCAGAATGCGGCCGCACGAGCTGTCTTGGGTCTCCCAAGACATGCTCATATCACTCCAGCTCTCCATGAGCTGCACTGGCTACCAATTGGTCTCCGAACACAATTCAAAGTGTTGGTTATGACCTATAAAGCCCTTTATGGCAATGGACCAGGATACTTGCGGGACCGTCTTCTGCCTCATGAATCCCAGCGACCGGTTAGGGCGCATAGGGTTGGCCTCCTATGAGTCCCGTCTATTAGGCAATGTCATCTGGCGGGGCTGAGGGCAAGGGCCTTCTCTGTCGCTGCCCCAGCCCTCTGGAACCAGCTTCCCACAGAGGTTCACACTGCTTCCTCCCTCCTAGCTTTCTGAAAACTGTTGAAGACACATCTATGCCGACAGGCTTGGGGCGTATGAGCTGTGCTCTGCCCCTGGGCCCTAGGAAGGTCCCTCCATTAGTGATTGTGAGCTGATTGTGTTTGTATGAATGCAACTAATTTTTAAATTTTTATTGTATTTTTATTGTATTTGTTGTAAGCCGCCCTGGGTCCTGGGAGAAGGGCGGCATATAAATTTGATTATAAATAAATAAAATAAATAAATGCTTGCATTTGGAAATGTTGCCTTCCTAGCCTGACATCCATGTGCTTTTAACTTTCAATTCGAAGAAGGAAAAGCCTGGAGAAATGTAACAATGCAAAATATATGCTACCCAAGAGGTCTTTTTTTTTTTATGTCACTACAAAGAAGGGGATACTTGACAAAATAATTCCAGGTGGAGGGATACAAGCTTCAGGTCACCACGAAGTACATAAAGACAGGAGGGGGCTCGTGTTGAGAAAAAGGGAAATGTCATCATGGTCTTACCAAAGGCAAACACAGACAGAAAAGATCTTTCAATCAGCCAACAACGGATTTGCGGGATTAACTTGTGAGAAGTGGGTGAAGATCAAAGGATTTATTTTCTTCAGAAATGAAGTACATTCCAGTCACCAAGGATTCGAAAACAGAGTTCTATGTTGATTTGGGTTGCATCAATCAACAGTAGGCTCTTACGAAAAACAATCCAGAAAAATGGTGCAAAATGGTTTTGCCAACTGACCATAAATCTTCTCTAGATTGACTGCTGAATTACATTAAAATCTTGCAGGTTATGATTTTTTTATATCAAATCAAATCAAATCAACCTTTATTGTCAAAGTACAACATGTGTACAATGAGATTGGCTAAGCCTCCCTTCGTGCACCCACCCAGCACAATTCACAGGGACAACACACAATCTTATTACACCACGTGAACTTATTGCGCAACACGCTGGCCCTGCAAGTCTGTCATACATGGAGTTATTTCCCATTCAGGTGTCTGACAACCATAGGTAGAAACTGTTCTTCAGCCTGTTGGCACGGCTGGCTATGCTTCTATATCTCCTGCCCAATGGTAAGAGAGTAAAGAAGTGCTGACCAGGGTATAAGTCATCCCTGAGGATTTTCCTCACTCTTCTAAGGCAGCGGGCCCTAGTGATGGCGTCTAGTGGTCAACTGCATGTCTATTTGTTTTTCTTTTATTCATTGTTTGTGTTATGGTTTATTGCCATTTTCATTGCATGAAGTAATGATATAGATGTTTTACATATACACAAACATATGTGCGTATAATGGTTTCTATAGTTGACTATGCTCAGAGGATTATATCCTTACCATTATGCCTTGGGTATTTCATACCCAAGGTCTCTAATCTTCCAATTTAGGCTGA
Organism: Bothrops alternatus; assembly: GCA_034064705.1. Lineage (NCBI taxonomy): Eukaryota > Metazoa > Chordata > Lepidosauria > Squamata > Viperidae > Bothrops > Bothrops alternatus. The sequence goes on along the minus strand of JARGCV010000120.1, from coordinate 716,805 downwards.
TTGGAAAATTATGAATGCTGAATCAAGTTTTGTTTTTGTTTTGTTTTTTCTTTGCTTTTCAACATAGGTTCCTACATTTCCTTATCCTCAAACGTGTTTGCGTTCCTTAGTCCCTTATTTATTTGTTATCTTATTGTACAGTACTCTTTAATTTGACCGAACATCCCCCAGAGTCAGTTTGCAGTTGGGTGGTTTTTCCCAACTTAATTTATTAAGTTGAATAAACTAATTATATTAAACATAGACTTCACCTGATTTAAGGTTTACATGGAGGTCTCATTGCATGAGAAGCAGTCACAGGCAGGAGTAATGAAATGAAGTTCCTCAAATATATCGTGTATCGTTGCTATGTTCGGTGCCAGCCCATTTGGGTTGCAGATTTGGCATTTGCCACAAGCCTAGAACAGGATAGCAGCTGTCATCTAGGAGACCTTAATGGCTTTCAGAGGTTCTGCTCTCTCTGGGGTGAGACCATCTGGCTAAAGTTGGGCTCTTCAAAGCTGTTGGGTTGGTTGACCTTGCGCAGTGACATCTCTGCTTGAACTTGATTGACAGAGTAATCTCCAAGTACTTTGGGATTTCAATCTCCCTCTAGGTAGCATGGAATCTCAGGCAGCTCTAGAGTTTATGGCTAACAGAGACTTGGCTCCACAAACACTGGGTAGATTTTTGCCCCAAGGGATATGATGGAGTCAAGTGGCACTGTCAAACAGATACACTTTTCATCAAAATGTCGTGGCTCCCTCAACTGGCAGCCTGGAGGTGGCACAAGGTGGCAAAGATAGAGCATCTTTTTAAAACTCTTCCTCTATCCTGCATGGGGAATGTCTGGTCCCATCCTTAGCACTGAAAAATATTTAATTACCAATCCATCGAGCTTTCCATAAGGAATCGAAAGAACTTTCATCCTGTCTATAAAGCAGCTCATCTGACAAACAACCTGATAAACCCAGCAATGCAGAAAGCTACATAACATGCTGAGATGAAGTAGGTGAAAACATAGCAAATACACCGGAATCAAAAAACACAATCCAAGTCAGAAGCTCACGTGCCAATAAAAAAGAATCAAGAGTAAAGAAGGATGGAGGCCGATGGTGAAAGCGACAAAATCCAAATGATGATTAGATGGCAGGTCCAGCTCAGATCTGTTAGTACTACTGATGGTGGTGCTTGGTTTACAACAAATAGGAGATTAAAACTGAACTTCCTTATGTCTCAGAGTCTTCCCAAGACTGAGTAGCAGATATCTTACTCATTAGCTTTTTGTCCCAAAGGTGCTTTTCCAAAAGACAACTGACTTTCTTATTTTTTTCTTTGAAAATATTCACTTGTCATCCAAGAAGCTTCTTCAGTTATCTTTGGGACAACCATGACCTGGATGATTGAGAATCTCCGCAGTCATTACCTTCTTATTCACGAGAAGCCCATTCTTCCCAATTCTGCTTCTAGCTCTGTAAATATTCTTTTTTGCATCTTAATGCAACAAGTACCTATGCCTTCTGAATCTGGCATTTTTCAGAACTGGCTAGATCTTGAATCGTCTCTTTTTGGGAAACGATTCTCCACCTGCTGAGAAAATGGATTCATGAATATTTCAACAAAGAAAAATGAACTCCTCCAGGAGTGAGGTAGGACACAGGTCTTCAAATTGAAAGTTCTAAGTATCTTCAATGAGCTGATGCAAGAGTCAATACAACTACTCCTATTCTACCATCACATTATTTTCTAAGCAAAGTGTACTTTATACCGTGCAATGTGTTTGTTTGCTTTGCTTGCTTGGTTTTTACAGTTTTTATTTTGAAGATTTCGACAACCCAAGTAATGCGCAGAAATGGATAGATTGACATTGAAAATGAAAGAGAAAGAAGATTCAGTAAATTTTAGAATGTGGGATACCTTTTATCAATGGCTAGAAAAATGAGGTAGGGAGAAAGGAATTTAACACGTATCAGTAACTTGAACGTTGGAACCCAGACAATATGTTGCTGATAAAGTATTAAGTATTTGTGATTATAAAATTATAATTATAAAAATGTGTTAAATTTGGATTGCTAACAAAGAGTTAAAGGGAAGCTGGTATAGCTATTTCAAGCTCCTTAGCTCTCATCAGCCAGCTACACCCTTCTGAGATTCGAACCTGAGCTGCTTGCACATTAGGCAGCTGTGTTGATCTCTAAACCACAGGCTCTTAATCACTTTGTCAGCTGTGTCAGGGAGGGAAGGTCATAAAGGTCATAAAAATGATCACATGACCCCGGGACACTGCAAGCGTCGTAACTATGAGTCAATTGCCAAGAGTCTGAATTTTGATCATGTGATCACACGGGTGCAGCCATAGTTGTAGGGGTGAAAAATGGTCAAAGGTCCCTTTTTTTCCAATGCCGTTGTAACTTCAAACAGTCACTATATGAACTGCTGTAAGGTGAAAACTACCCCATTAGGTAATTGTACCGCATTGGATTCTGTTCTAATTGGATTTTATTTTTATGTAAACAAACCGAAAAACAGAACGGAGATGCTGGAAAGAGCAATTTGGCTTCAAATAGTATAGTGAATGTCCATTCCCAGAATTGCTTGTAAAGCTGTGCAGCCCTCAGATGAATCTTTCTGATTGAAAAGGTTTAGGATCATTAGCTGCAAAAAACAGGTCTTTCAGCTTCTGTACCTAATTGTGAGCTCAGCTACATGGTGTCCCTCAGATGATTTAAGGTGATTTAGAAAGCTAAGTAGGATGGGACTTGGTTAGGTTCTGGATGAGAGCCACTTGGGAAAAATTTATGGATGTGTCTGGGCTTGTTACCAACAGTCAAGCTTTTTTCCTTTCTGTTTTTACTACCTTTATCTATGTAATTAATGCATTAATCATTTAAAAATGATTCAACAAAGAAATTGAGACCCTAGAAAAAGTGTACGGAAGAGCAACAAAGATGATGAGGGATCTGAAGACTAAACCATACAATGAACCATTAAGGGAACTAGTTATGTCAAGCTTAATGAGTAGAAAAGGATTAATGAGGACGTGATAACTGTCTTCCAGTACATGAGGGTCTCTCACAGAGAAGAAGGGGTCAGCCTGTTCTTCAAAGCACCTGAGAGCAGAACAAGAAGTAAAGGGTGTAAGATGATGAAAGAGAGATCCAATTTAGAATTACGGAGAAACTTCCTGATCATGAGAATGATCAATCAGTGGAACACTTGCCTCCTGGAGTTGTGGATGCTCCACAACTTTTTAAGAAGAGACAGGACAGCCATTTGTCTGGAATGGTACAGGCCAGGGGTAGGCAACCTTGGCTCTTTTATGACTCGTGGACTTCAACTCCCAGAATTCCTGAGCCAGCATGGCTCAGTTGGCAAATCTTTCCCTTTCCCCTCAGCATGGCTGGCTCAGGAATTCTGGGAGTTGAAGTCCATAAGTCATAAAAGAGCCAAGGTTGCCTACCCCTGGTATAGGCTCTCATGTTTGGGTGGCGGATTGGACTGGAGGACATCCATCATTCCTTCCAACTCTGTTATGTTCTATGTTTGAAATGTGGTTGACTTCTGAGAACGTAAATCTGACTGAAGTTCAGAGAAGAAATAATAATAATAAACTTTATTACGGTCGTAGACCAGCAATAGCCATCACTTTTTACAATATATTAAATAATAATAATAATAATAATAATAATAATAATAATAATAAAATAGTACTAACATTAATAGTAAATAATAACATCCCTGTTAAGAAAATACACGTTCTCAAAATGTTAGGGTCACTCCCTAATTTACGTGAATGGTTAGCCGATTAATGTGTGAGTAAATATAACGTTCCAAACATAATTAGAGATATCTCCAAAAAATTGGCACAAGTTGACGACTATAAATCTGTAACCAATTTTTTTCTTGTGGACATAGCCGCAACACAGTATTTTGCCGCTGCATGCATGATAGAAAGGTTTGAGTCTTGGAGGAGAAAGCCTACATAAAAATTGTCTGCCCTCCCTGGCAATCTCTCTAATAAAGGGAGAAGATACGCTGTCCTATAAACTCGGTATAACTCACAGTACAATAAAACATGTGAGATATCTTCAACTTCTCCTTTACCACATATACATACCCGTTCTGCTCTTGGTGTTCTCTTATACCTGCCCTGGAGGAGTGCTGAGGGAAGAATGTTAAAATTGGCTCTGAAAAAAGCTATTCTTTGTTTTGGGAAGGTCAGATTATTCAAATATCTTGCCGATTCCCACAATCAAACAGGGTGTGAGAGAAGAAATACTATAAAATAAGTAAGAAGAGAGAAATGCTAAATATGTTCAGTGACAAAAGAAAAAAAAACTTAAACATTGAAACCTCAGTAAGGTAAAACCAAAATTAATAGATACTTTAAAATAGATACTGATCTCGTTGTAGCTGTGACTATAACGTGTTCCGTCTAACCAGCATTCAAGTTTGACCCTATGATTGCTTTGCTTCTTATATAATTGGGAAGTCTGAAACGGTTTAATCAGAATAGAAAGATGCTAAATTAAGAGGTTCAGAGCTCCTGTATATGTGCAATACCTATATACTGGCTGGGGGATACTGGGAGTTGAAGTCCACACGTCTTAAATTTGCTAAGGTTAAAAACCACATGTGATGACACATGTGTGAATTTCTATTACAACGGTTCTGACTTGAAAACAAGGCAAAAGAACTTGAGAAAGAGAAAGAGAAAGAGAAAGAGAGGGAGGGAGGGAGGGAGGAAGGGAGGAAGGAAGGAAGGAAGGAAGGAAGGAAGGAAGGAAGGAAGGAAGGAAGGAAACCTATGTATCTTAGGGAAACAGAAGCAACAGGAAATTTATATCCCTCGATCTGTAGGAATTTTGGGAAGTTAGCAATTTATGTGTACCAGACTGCTGAGAAACAGCTGAATTCAGATTTCTTGATATCTTTTGGCTTAGATAAGAAGTTAATAACTCTTCTCTGGTAATAACTCCTTCTGCCCAATAGTTTTGATACTTTTTACTGCTATAGCTCAGCAGGAGGGCAGTAATTTAAAGTTTCATCTGGATCTGTGGAAGGCCATTTTCTAAAAATGGATGGCAATTGGCGTAGGATGATGCCCATATGGCTAAACCAATAAAGTCCATATGGTTTCAAACTTAACTAAAAGTAAAGCTTCAGCTGAATTTTGCATGAAACATTTCCATATTAAATATTTAAACAACACTGAATTTTGCATGCACATAAAAAGAGAAAGAGAGAGAGGAAAAAAATAAACACTTTCCTATTTATTTTACCAGTATGTTTGATGGGGACTGTGCCATTGCTTTGGGTCTCTAAGTATTTGACGTTCTTACAAAGATAAAGTAATTTGTTTGATCATACATGTCCTTTCGTAAACTGCCTTATCCTCACTCAATTTTTAGGCTTTGGAAGCAGAACGATTAAGTCACTGTCTTCTCCAGGTATAAATTACTCTTAAAAACCTCAGTTAATCTTTAATGAACTACTGCATGGAAGAGACTGGCTGAGGATTAAATTATGGTTTATTTCAACATAATTTATTAATCAATCACTTAATCATTTATACAATTGCATATTTTTCTGCGTAAGTTTATATGACTACACAAGTCACTGTGCAATTTCATATTTATAGCAAGCAGGTGCAGCTTAAATAATTTAACTAATGATGTAAACAATTAATCCATTGTAGAAAATTTTATCAAAGTTCGGGGACTAAATTGTAGAAAAGGACACAGGAGGGAACTTCCATATTTGGAGCTGACCAAATAAAGAAAGAAAATTGCTCAACTTGCAAGCATGAGTTCATTTGTTCCCCAACCCATCTACTCTATCCTATTTCAGGTTTAATTTGAGGCATTTACTTCTGGTATAGCTAGAACTCTACTTTTAGAATTCTCTTTCTCTCTCTCAGACAGACAGACGGATGGACAGAATTGGGTATGGCTAGTCTACTAAAAAGAAAGACCGGTGGGGATATGATAGCATGTTCCAGTATTTGAGGGGCTGCCACAAAGAAAGGGGGGGTCAACCCATTTTCCAAAGCACCAAAAGGCAAGGCAAGAAGTGATGGATGGGAACTAATCAAGGAGAGAAGCAACTTAGAACTAAGGAGAACAATTAACCAGTGGAACGGCTTGCCTCCACAAGCTGTGAATGCTACATCACTTATACTTTATTGTAAGCCTACAAAGTATAAGTAAGGCTTAGACTTTATGGTAAGGCTACATTAATTGCAAAGTACAAATCTCCCACGATCTCTATGACTCTGCCACCTCTTCTCTGTTCATTCTCTAGGTTGCCCTGCCTCTTTGTAGGTTCCCTCTTTGTAGGTTCCAGAGGTCATCCCCAAATGCCATAACAATAAATACACAGTGGACCAAGTGATGATCTCACCTTTATCTTCTTGCTCCATCTTAGCAACAAAATCATTTAAAGTCATTGCCTTTCTCAAGAGCAGTGGTTCTCAACCTTTCTCAGGTTGAGACCCCACTTGCCCCGCCCATGCGCGCCGCGATCCTGACCTGGGTGCGTGCACGCATGCGCGCGCGCCCAAAAATTTTTTTAAAAAAATTTAAAAAAATAAAAAAACAAAAAACAAAATGGCGGCCGCGACGGGCGGATCCGCGCATGCGTGAATCGGCCCATCGCACGTGCCACGCATGCGCGCATCTGCCCGTCGCGGTCCGCCATTTTGTTTTTTTATTTTATTTTTTTTTAATTTTTTAAAAAAATTTTTAAAAAAAAATTATTATTTTTTTATTTTTTTTTTCGGCGCGACGGGCGGATCTGAGCGTGCACGGTGCGCGCGCGCCCAAAAAAATAAAAAAAATAAAAAAATTTTAAAAAACATAAAAAATAATAATAAAAAAAAATGGCGGCCGGCGGTGCCCGGCGACCCCCGCGAAATGGTTGCGCGACCCCAAATGGGGTCGCGACCCCAAGGTTGAGAACCACTGCTCAAGAGCAAAACAAAACACTTACTCATGAGAACATAGGTCGTTAAAAGTTAGTTATGGGAATTAAAAGTGGTGCGATCCTTAGGGATATTTACTACACACGTACATGCACATACACACACATGCGTGCACGCAAACATGCACACACACATAGTTTAAAACTTCCAATCCAGTGGATAGGAATAAGGCCAACATTCTGAATTTTATTTAGAATGAACAAGCAGTAGCTGTGATCTGCAACTGATTATGCAATCACTGTCAACATCCTACTCAGCAGACAGATATAACAGATGGCATGATTTGTGTACCAAATGTGCCTTTTCTTTAAACGCAGCTTTTGCAAATATTTTCTATGTATTATTTATCACGGATCACCCCTGTTTTAGAAAGAGGAATAAATTCCTGGAGAAGACAGACTCTTCTGAATTACTGTACACCTTAGGTACTCTAGGACACTGTTGAGTAAGGCAGTATTTGTTTTCCCAGGGCAAATGGGAGATGCAGCACGCTTCAGGTTAACGCAACTGATTATGGCGAACACATATTTGACTAATTCAGCCTGTAAATACCGCATCTATCCATGTCAGCTGCACTTTGCTGTTGATTCTTATAACTTTGGCCAAATCCTATTAGCAATCATTGTGTTTTAAAAGCTGGAAAAGGGTTTGGATACAGGATGAAAGCTTTTTAATTTAATTATGCTACGGCATGAGTCAGTTAAGAAGCTTCAAGGAAGCTCCTTCCAGCCCTGAATCTCAAGGCCCTACGAGACTTTAATTATTATTCAGACAATTCTTGAAAGAGTTCAACCTGTATGGCTTCAAAGTCACAGTTTTTAAGCAGAACTGCACAGAAGAATAATGTGGATGGGCTAACAGAAAATGCATATACAAAACTAGTTTTTTGTTCTTTTTGAACCCAGTCTCATTGTAATTTATATCCCCCCCTTTTATGCTTCTTTTTCTTTTTAAAAACCTGGCTTCATACACTGTGCTAAATATGGTTGGTTTTAATTTGGCAAACTTAAATAAGTTGTATGAACACTGCCACTGTGTACTATAAACCACAGCTTATGTTTTAGTTTACTGTGGAAAAATAATAAACTGATACCATAATTAAACTGCCTAGTTTTTATTGATAGGTTAAACCAGTTTGTAATTTTCCACAAGCTCTTGCATAAATGTTTGGAATCTATACACAACTGTTGAAAGAAAAATCTTCATGAGGGTCCAGCTCAAGCCGGGAATAAACAATATGGAGACTGCATTAGAAAGAATGTTGTAGTTTATTGAAGAGCAGAGCCAGACAGAAATGTGGCTCTGGGAAAGCTGACCACACGGAGGATGGAGTGGTGGTTTTTTATACGTTCTTGGGCTTTTGTGTTTGGAGTTGTTCCTGTAGCAAGAACTTTGGCCTAAGGTTCAGTGTGCCCTTTTAATATTCTGATGGTGGTGGGTTAATCCTATTATATCCTAAAGGCCATGTTCTGCTTCCTTGGGGCTGTGGCTGATGGCTATATCCTGTGTTGGATTTTTTGGGTGAGGGGTTGTTGGTTCTAGGGATCTTCAAGCGTCAAGCTTCCTGGCTCTGGCCTTTCTGAAAGGATTATCAAATCTGCATTTCTAAAAGCTGGCCTGCTTGGTTTCTGCTTGGGAGAGGGAGACTTGGGGCTGTCTTTGCCTAAGATTGTTCATTATTCCTTTGGGGAAATATAATATTCTGTCCTTTTTAATATCCCCCAAAACATTTCCTTCTCTAGGAGGGTGGGTGGGTGCTGACTTCCAACACAACATTTGATAGATCTCCTACACGATGTTGTTTGAGCTATCTTAGATGTGCGCTGCATTGTACCCATGGCAGGTGACAATCTCAGCTTGGGGAAACAGAGGTTCAAGAACATCATCAGCCATGAAAGCCTAGGACCCATTACTGACTCTCAGAATAACAGAATAACAAAGTTGGAAGGAACCGTTGAGGTTTTCTACTCCACCTCCCTGCTAATGCAGGAGACCATGTAACATTTCAGACAAATGGTTGCCCAACCTCTTCTTTAAAATCTCCAGTGTTGGAGCACCCACAACTTCTGGAGGCATGTTGTTCCATGGATAAGAGCCATGGTGATGCAGTGGTTAGAATGCAGTAATGCAGGCTAATTCTGCTGACTGCCAACTGTCATTAGTTCAACAGTTCGAATCTCACTGGCTCAAGGTTGACTCAGCCTGCCATCCTTCTGAGGTCAGTAAAATGAGGACCTAGATTGTTGGGGGAAATATGCTGACTTTGTAATTAGGCTAGGCTAGGCTAGGCTAGGCTAGGCTAGGCTAGGCTAGGCTAGGCTAGGCTAGGCTAGGCTAGGCTAGAATAGAATAGAATAGAATAGAATAGAATAGAATAGAATAGAATAGAATAGAATAGAATAGAATAGAATAGAATAGAATAGAATAGAATAGAATAGAATAGAATAGAATAGAATAGAAATAGGAATGAATAGAATAGAAATAGGAATGAATAGAATAGAATAGAATAGAATAGAATAGAATAGAATAGAATAGAATAGAATAGAATAGAAATAGGAATGAATAGAATAGAATAGAATAGAATAGAATAGAATAGAATAGAATAGAATAGAATAGAATAGAATAGAATAGAATAGAATAGAATAGAATAGAACAGAATAGAAGTTGGAAGGGACTTCGGAGGTCTTCTAGTCCAGCCCCCTGCTCAAGCAGGAGAACCTAAGCCATCTCAGACATGTGATTGTCTAGTCTCTTCTTATAAATCTGCAGTGATGGAGCATCCACAATTTCTGAAAGTCAGCTGTTCCACTGGTTAATTGTCCTCACTGTCAGGAAGTTTCTCCTTAATTCCAGGTTGCTTCTCTCCTTGACCAGTTTCCAGCCATTGTTTCTTGTCCTTCCCTCTGGTGCTTTGATGAACAAAGTGACCCCCTCTTCCTTGTGGCAGCCCCTCAGATACTGGAACACTGCTATCATGTCTCCCCTATTTCTTATTTTCTTTACACTAGCCAAACCCAAGTCCCGCAGCCGTTCTTCATATGTTTTAGTTTCCAGGCCTTTTATCATCTTAGTTGTTCTTCTGTGGTTTTTTTTCCAAAATCTCAACATCTTTTTTGTGATATGGTGGTCTTACTAGGGTTTTATAGAGCGCTACTTATACGTTGTGTGATCTTGATTCTATGCCTCTGTTTATACAACCCAGGATTGTATTAGCTTTTTTGGTTGCTGCTGCACACTGCTGGCTCATAGTCAAGTGATCGTCCACTAGGACTTAGAGAGGAGTGTAAAGCACTGTGAAGTGGTATATACGTCTGAGTGCTATTACTATATATAACTTAGATATATAATCAACATTAGCAAGGGATGATCTCCTCTCAACTCCCTCAACAGAAATGCCTCTTCTACAGTGCACACCTGATGTATCTATCAGAACTATTAAAACAGTTGCTTCTGTTATAGTCCAGTTCATATTGAAGTAATGATTAATAGATTAATCCGATTTTCAATAGCTGGTAATGTTTCTGTTTTATTCATATATTTAACAAATTTAAATGGCTGCCCAACTCCTACACAATAAGTCCAGATGGGCTTCTGATATTAAAAAATCCACAACATAAAACCTGTTAAAACAGCCCCCCCCAGTCCAATCCACCTCACTATGCAGATAGAATGAGGAAAGATCCACATAAACAGCTTTGAACTCCTGAATAAAGGCAGGATATAAAACTTAACAAATAAGAGCCACTCTTACAAATAAAGCATTTGATAGCACAGGTATTAACGAAGTTGCTTCTGCCAACAAAATGATGAAAGTGGCAGCACAGCAAACTTCAAGTGCAATAATGTTACCTAGCTGTTACTTTAGTTTATTGATTAGCCCAGAGGCCATATCAAAATACAGAATTCCAAACATACAATGCTAATAAAATCCTATTAAAAACAATTTAAAATGAAATTGGGGTAAAATACAATAATAGATAGACAAGTAAAATAATATAAAATTATATTTCGGTATCACCCCTACAATCTACCCCAATCAGTCCCACATATGCTGATCTTATCTGAACCATTTTGCTCAAGTACTGTGCTGTGTTAAGTGTTATTTTCAGATTCTGGCCACACATAAAATATGTTGTTTTAATATGAAGTTCATAAGAACATAAGAGCCATGCTGAATCAGGCCAAAGCCCATCGAGTCCAGCATTCTGTGTCACACAGTGGCCCACCAATTGTACATGGGGATCTTGAGCAGAAAGAGAAGGCAAAACCCTCCCTTTCCCTTGACCCCCAACAAATGGTACTCAAGGGAATCCTGCCTGCCTCAACCAACATAGAGGCGGCACATGGACATCCGTTTTAATAACCACCGATACACTTGGCATCCATGAATCTGTCTGACCCTGCCTTGAATGACCCAGTGGGTCATTCGTTCCATGTATGAACCAAGGTACCTGTCTCTCACCCTCTTATATGAAACATCTGCAAGTAAACACTGAAGCTCAGAGAGCACCAAAGACTGCACAAACTATGAATGTTCTGGCATAGAAGAACTTTTCCCCATTCTGTCCTTTCCTGATGAATTCGACCACAATTTCTAAAATTCCTAGCTATTTTCCAGGATTACACTGGGCAGCTTTGGTTCACTCATTCTGTCATAGCACAATATATCCCACTGGGTGTTACTGGATGTCCTCCCAAAAATTGAAAGAAAGGATGCTGTGTATGCTCTCTTAAGCTTCTGGAAGAAAGTGATGGTATTAATCAAATATAATTACACACTTGCATAGGTTGTAACTCAGCGCACAAGAAGGACATGAAAAAAAATCTACTTTAGCTTTCATCAAAATATCTTGGTTAGTCCTATCTAGTTGAAACTGAAGTATTTGCTTTCCATTACTCCAATTCATAGCATGCATTCTACAAATGAACCCTTACTAGCTAATTAACTTGTAATAGAGAGAGAATGAAAAGAACATATCTCGGTGTATCAAATTTGCAAAACAAAAGGTCCCAACTATTTAGCCAAAAATCTGGAGGAACTGGAAAAATACAATCATGGAATAGTTTTATTCCAATTTATATAATTTGTATTCTCTCTCTCTCTCTCTCCATCCATCCATCCATCCATCCATCCATCCATCCATCCATCCATCCATCCATCCATCCATCCATCCATCCATCCATCTATCTATCTATCTATCTATCTATCTATCTATCTATCTATCTATCTATCTATCTATCTATCTATCTACCTATCTCTCTATCTATCTACCTCTCTATCTATCTCTCTATCTATATCCATCCATCCATCCATCCATCCCTCTCTCTCTCTCTCTCTCTCTCTCTCTCTCCATCCATCCATCCATCCATCCATCCATCCATCCATCCATCCATCCATCCATCTATCTATCTATCTATCTATCTATCTATCTATCTATCTATCTATCTATCTATCTATCTATCTATCTACCTCTCTATCTATCTATCTATCTACCTCTCTATCTATCTCTCTATCTATATCCATCCATCTCTCTCTCTCTCTCTCTCTCTCTCTCTCTCTCTCTCTCTCTCTCTCTCTCTCTCTCTCTCTCTCTCTCTCTCTCTCTCTCTCTCTCTCTCTCTCTCTCTCTCTATCTATCTATCTATCATGGGTTAATATAGCAGGCAGTAATCACATTTCCTATTTATGTATTTATGCACAAATGAATGCATAAATATTGTAGACTAAAATTCATGGCAGCTTGAACAAAATATGCCAAGAGAATTCCATTCAGGGTGAAAGTAGACCTTGATCAATTTAATTTCAACAAGGTGACTAATTTTCGGTTATGACATTCCAGAAGGATTCCAACTACAGCTAGGGAAATTCTTTTGCTCTCTTCTCTCTTATTTTTAATAAATGTTTGAAAAGACAAGAGCATAATTTTTATGTGCACGCTTAAGACACTAGTGAAGGACATTCATTAAATATGATTTGCATAGTTCTAATGAGGACATTTGTTCGCATGCATCTCCAGGGAGAAATTTTGGTCAACAAGCAGCAAGTCAGGTTCCAACATCCCATTGTCAAAATATTTTAATTCTGCCAAATGTAAATCCACACAGCCCTTGGGATACATCAAAGGGTACTTTTCAACCAGATTGATATCCAAGCTGTTGTTGGATGTGAATGCCTTAGAATTCTTTTATGCACAATTAATCTGGAAGCACACTGCTGTGGCCACATAATTTTCTTCAACAGAAAATGCAATCAGCTCATAAAGTCATTTGAAAACACGGCTACCCATGGTTAAGAAATGGCTTATGGCAAAGAATATTTAATACATGCTGAAATCTCTGGTTACTCATCAGGGTGAACACAAGTGTCAACTCAGCCTCACATATTTGTTGATAATTATATAAGGTACATAAGTAGACAGGTAGGAAAGTAAGTTGGTAAATAGGCAGACATGCAGACAACATGCAGATCAACTCATCCATTCCAACTATTGAAATATGCAATGCATCTCTTATGGATGGGTGATGTCCATGTTTTACACACAAACCTATCATATCCTATCATCATGTCAAGATATTTTACTACTGGCAACAGAGCAGGAAATGGTTTGCTTCTACTCCATGAGTACCAGTATAGCATATTTAGCTCAGAAACCTCTTTGCCAGTAAATTTTCATGCACATGCGCGCGCGCGCACACACACACACACACACACACACAGAGAGAGACACACACACAGAGGCAGTGCAGTGTAGTGCAAACCTTGAGTCAGGTTTTCATGTGTTTGTGGAAGTTCATGAGTGATATGGGGCTAATCACTCTTTCAATATTACCAGCAATGTTGGTATTGAACCAACCAACAATGGTAATGAACAGTTGAGGGAACTGGGTGTGTCTAGGTAAGGAAGAGAAAGATTAGGGGTGACATGATGACAGTCCTCAAATTTCTGAGGAGCTATCACAGAGAAAGGGGAGTCAACCTGTTCTCCAAAGCACCTGAAGGCAGGATATGAAGCAATGAGTGGAAAATTATCAAGGAAGGAACCAACCTAAAACTAAGGAGAAACTTCCTGACAGTGAAGACAATCAACCAGTGGAAGGGCTTGCCTTCAGAAGTGGTGGGTGCCCCAATCACTGGAGGCTTTTAAGAAGAGACTAGACAGCCATTTGACCTGGATGATAATTGGTCTCCTGCTTGATCAGAAGACTGGATGAAAAGACCTCAAAGTTCCCTTTCAACTCTCTTATTCTGTTGTTATGGGATAAAAGGAAGGATGATCTTAAAAAATGAAGGTGACTTTAAAAGGAAAACTGCCCTTAGTTTTCAGGGGAAAAAAAGATGAAATATATAAACACTTGGCAACTATTAATACCTAGCCAATTAGTCAGTTGGTGAGATTTTCTCTGAAATTTAACAGTTTTATTTATTTATTTATTTATTTTAAAAGATGTCTTCCATTATTACTGAATATGTTCGTGTTGCCAGCAAGGTCTGATGGGAATTCTCCAGGCCTTGGTTTCCAGAATCAAACAGAAGATGGAAATATCCATCTGAAGGAAAACCCTCTGATTCCAATTTTTATTCACCCAGTTTGTTTCTGACACTTTCTGAAGTCACACCAGAACTGCATAAATCTTTGATATCAAGAGTCTGTACCAATGTCTGTTTTCCTCAAAGTTTATTTGATTCAACTCTTATTATGCAAAATGATTAGGTAGATGTTCTACAGGTGGGGGGGAAAAAGGAAAATATTTTAAAAGCTTCTCCACATAAAAGAAGCCAACATCCAATACATTGTGGCAGCACAACTTACCCTGGGATTATAAATTGTCAACTAAAAAGAGAACTAACACGCTGATTTCCCTTTATCGTATCAAATTTTATTTATCTAGTATAATTATTCTAGTTGCATTAGTTCTGCTGAAACATACTCCAGTGATTTGAGTCCTCACCTTTTAGTTTAATTTGGAAACTAGTGGAAAAGGGCATAAAATGTATCATCAAATACGTGACTCTAATGAGAGATTATTTGATTAAAAAATCTGCTCATATATCAATAGCAAATATTGTCACTTAATTAGTCCGAGGAAGCTTCAATATCAATTGATTTCCACAATCTGCATTTTATAGAATTTTCTTTGTATTTCACTAACTTTTGGTTTATTGTTCATGCATAAATGGTCAAGGGTCAGGTTAATTTGTAAAGGCATCATCCCTTTCAATGAAAAATATCTTAAAAATGATTTTTTTTGCTGTTGGTATATTGCTATAACTGGAATATAGTGGAAAGTAAACTGAGCAAAATTTTTACTATAATTTGGTTCTACCATTTATCAATATGTACATAATTAAAGGTTTTATTCCTTTTCCTTTTTTGTTTACAATTTTACTATTATTGTTATTCTTTTATTAGTTACTATTTACTCCTAGTAAATATTTTGAATTTCACACATACACCCCCAACACTAAAACATTTTAACTTTCTTTCTAAACTAATGCTAGATAGAAAGGAATTTATATATGCAGACATAACTGTGTGCATATGCATATAATGTTCTTTTTTGCTTTTATTCCCAGAAGCAAACTTATATACACATATGTACACAATAATACACTCAGTTTAAGTCTTTACCTTTAGAGAGAGAGAAAACTGCACCGTGTCTATTACTTCAATCAATCAATTCTTTTTGTTTTTCAGAAAGATGTATGACCTTACTCTGTTTGTTGATTCTAGGCTTGGCTAGAAATCCCCTGAATAAACCAAATTAATTACAGGATCTTGCTAGCAAATTAAGAATTTAGCCAGGCTGAGACATATGTTATTTAGGCAGTTTACAGTGGGGGAAAATGGAATTCAGTGCAGACTTTTGTTTATCTTACTGTGTTTACTGAAGTTTTCCGCTCCCTACATAATTGAGCATGTTACAGTGCATAGAGCATTTTAAATAGTTTTGCTGCTGCCTTCCGAAATCTCTAATTCATTGCTTCTCCAACTAGCCTCACTGACTATGCAAATCTGAATTTCCCTGCAAGTCGGGAGGTTTGCTACAAATCAGTGCCTCTGGCTTCCATTAATGGATTATAATTTCACTTTCATAACAGTCTGCCCCTGCTATTCTCCTTTCTAAATGTTTTTTTTTAATAACCTAAGCCCTATTTTATTTTCTTCCTTTTCCCAGAGAAAAAAAAATCATTAGCAAAAATAATTATGTACGGCAGCAGACCAATGCCTATGTTGGTATTCTGCAAAAGACAGCCAGGCGTAGTTTGTTCAGATTTAGTCCTAATGGAGAGCTAGGCATTTTTCATATCATACTTCCAAAAACGTCTCTTTAATTGTTGTGTCAACCAGCTTGATATCCACGGGCTGATAAATGGAATGGTTATAGTAATATAAAATGAATAGGGAATTGCATTTCCTCCATAGCCGTCCTATTTTTTTTTTCTTTTGTCACTAAATTCAGGAGGTGCAATCAGCTGAAAAAGAGTTTGTTACTTGATGCCAAGCTGCAGGACCTGGTTCAATTTTTATAATTCATAGAATTCGTATTTATGTAACTTTACCACAGATTTCTTAACAGATATCGTAACGAAAACTATGTGCCATGGGCTAGGTAAGAAGAAAAAAATAATAACTTTCATTTCTGAACAATTTTTTAACCTGCCCTCCCATCCGGAAAAAAAAAAAAATTTCTGTAAATAACTGAATCTGGAATAAAGTTTTGTTGATTTCAGAAATGGAGATTTGGAAAAAAAAAACAGGGAAAAGTATCTATTCTTTTTTTTTCTTTTTTTCTGAACAACAAACCAATACAAAAACTTGGTCATTTCAAAATTATTAAATTTTGCTATTAAATTAAATGTTGTGATCTAATCTGTGAAAGATACCTACAGCCATGTTAAATATTTGCTTCTCTATGTTGTGGTTATGATGACTATTTTTGCATTTTAAATGCAGGGCAACAGACTATGATATTAATCAATATAAAAAAGGACCAAAAAGAAAGGAATGTTCCCTTAGTGTTGTTAGAGATTATAACTTAAAAAGATATTTGGGATACAGTCTCTCCCCCCCCCCACACCCCATATCCAGCAGACTGGATATTATTTTCTTCTGCAGGATTTCAGATTGCCAGCAAATGGGACTTTTGGAAGGCATGCAAATGAAGTCCGAACACTTCTATGTGTTAACAGCCCAAGTAAAACAAGTGTGCCCTCTTCCCCTGTGTAAATCTTTTGCTATACATGTGATACATTAAGTTGAAAAACAAGTCACACTTTTTTCTTGACCATCCCTGCTGTTGCTTATTGCAAATTTGACTGCCAACTCTATCCAATAAAACATCAGATGCAATAAACGTTTTGGGCTTTAAGGCAAGAAAGAAAGGAAACAAAGGACTTAACACACTTTACAATCCACACAACTTTGATACAATTCTGCATCAAACTATGCAAATGAATGAGCTGAATGCAATCTATCAAATATGTTCCCTCCTGAATACATTCACTTTTTACCCAAGGAAGCTCCATAAATTCACTGTGAGATCACTTTAAATTGCTGCAGATTCATAGAAAACATTCATGAGGTTCTGTGCATAACACAAACTGTGGATGATCACATGCCATCAGGTCGTTGTTGACTCTTAGCAACCTTACAGATATTCTCCCTGATGATCAAGGAAATGACAATATTTATAAATAGTTCACATTTGATACAGATCAAGCAGGGCTATAATTTTTAGCAAAGTTCTTCCTTTACATGTCAACACCAACAAAAAAAAGTCTCACAAAGTATTTCAACTATATATATTGCTATATGCAATTGTTTTGCAAAACGTAACAAAATGAAAACAATCTCTGTGTGCATTTTTGTGGGGATTTTGGTGATTGCATCTTGGAATTCTAAAATATTGGAAATTGCATATTTGCTATTGCTTATTTTCAGATTCATAGGCATTTTGGACTCAATATATTTCAAGATGATTATATATTATTTTTCTGAATAACAAGTATAATATATCTAACATATACATCCCTAAGAGTTATTCATTTGAATAACTGAATTTGAATTTGATTGATTAATTGCATAACTGATCCATTTTTCTGAATTGACATAGTCTACACAACTATCTCATTATTTTTGGCAAGCATCAAACTTCAAACACTGCAACAACCAGTGAGTCTAACCACAAAAGTTATTAGGGCTCCATGCAGAGGCTTCAAACCACATAATATCATTATCTTCATAATAAAACTATTTTAATTATTACATCCAGTGTAATAGGAAATTAGTCATTTCAAAAGTAAGGTCATGTCTAGTATTTTCTTGTATTTTTAAGAAACATGTTCTGGGCCCTACAGAAATCTAAATGTAAAATTGCCTTTACATCAGAGAAAAGAAAAGTAATATCAGATATGAAAGATAAAGGGTAGTCTACAGTTCAGTAGGGATTCACATGTTCCATAGAGCCCAAAGAAAAAGGTAGAAATAAACACTGATGGGATACTAGAGAATTATCTATTCATTTTGTGAAGGACCTCTCATCCATCAAATAACTGTTTGTGAGAATATTAAAATTTGGAGGGAGGGAGGGAGGAAGGAAGGAAGGAAGGAAGGAAGGAAGGAAGGAAGGAAGCTTAAATATTATCCTTGTCCCAAAGGAATTACAGATCCTATTATATAGATTATATAGATTCTATTCTATTCTATTCTATTCTATTCTATTCTATTCTATTCTATTCTATTCTATTCTATTCTATTCTATTCTATTCTATTCTATTCTATTCTATTCTATTCTATTCTATTCTATTCTATTCTATTCTATTCTATTCTAAATTCTGTCAAACACAAAATTCATGAAATACTGCTTTGCTCGAGTTTGCCCTTGCTTGTCAAAGGATCTCAGTGAATGGTGCTTCGATAAATTTTAGTGTTCTATTCAGTCAAGGAAGAAAAAAAATTGGTAACTGAATCTGCTTTCCTTATTTTACTGGAGGCTCCAATCTTATTAGCAGATAAGGTCAAGCCTGAGGTCTCTTTCTATCAAGCTCTTCAATTGTTGGCTGCAAAGCACAGGGATTCCAAACTTTCCACTGTCCACTTAGTACCACTGCAGAGATCTTTGAACAGAGATATAAACAAGCATTGGTGGCAAAGGTTACCAGCAAGGATGGCCTGATGAGTAAAACAGAAGGTGAAACTCTTGAAAAATTGTTCTGCACCTTTCTTTCCAAAAGTCTACCGTTGATTTTGTTGGTTTGTTTCCTGTTCTTTTCTATATTTATTGTTGCATTAGTGTCAGCTTCCCCTCTATTGTGAGGGATAACCACTATGTTCCAGAAAGAAAACTAAAGGGTAACTAAACTGAAAATGTAAGCAATTCATATTTCAGTGCATTGTGTACATTTTTTTTTAAAAAAAGGCATCTTGTCTTCTTAAAAGTTGTAAAAAATATAGTATTATTTAAATCCGAATTTCTGCAGCAGTTATGGGTTCCCTTTAACCTACATCAGAAAGGCACAGTAGATTAAGGCTTCAGCAACTGATTTAAGCTGATTTATTTATCCAGTGAGACTGAGTCTATTCCTTACATATATTTGTTTTGCGTTACTTTTTATAAAGAAGTAAAGAAAATTGGTTATTAATGTCTTTCCTAGGATGACCAGCTGAACCTTTTGCTCAGATAGCTTGAATGCCAGTGCAGCCTTCAAAATATCTAATAACTTATTAAGTTTAAATGCCACTAATAATCATTAAATTTTAAGCATTGCCAGTCCTATCCACCTTTTAATGACATTGCACTAGTATGTTGATAGCATTTCTTTTAATCTTTTTTTTTTTGGGTGTAATAATTTTTGGTGATTTTAACTCATGTCAACAGTTGTTGCTAATGTTGAACCTTGATAAACTGAATGTTATTTCATTTCATCAAATTGGCTGAGGAATTCTGGGAGTTGAAGTCCACAAGTCATAAAAGGGCCAAGTTTGAAGACCCCTGCTCTAAGTCATTCCTGATATAATCCAAAACCTGGAAGGGGTTAAAACCTCTGACACCAATCCCTTGCTCAGCATTTCAAACAGATGCCTGTCCTTGATTATTGGTTCTACTGTCAAAACTGCTGCTAAGGGTTTTCTTCTCTCTGCTCTCTTTTATTCTAAGCATATTATTTTTTCCTGCTTTCCAGACACTGTATCCACCAAGGAAGCTTGGGTGTGTTCTTTGTTATGAGTAGTTCACTTTTTCATCTTCTATATGTGTCTTCTCTGATTTTCAGATTTTCACCCATCTTGTACTGACACAGTGGCCTATTCCACTGCCCTCCATTTTCCTTCTCATTATATATGTTCCTGAATGAGCCTTTAGTCTCTTCTAAAAAAAAAAGAAAAGAACTGCCACTATCTTTACGGTATGTTTCCCATTATTTTCTCCTACCTGTCATTGCTCCTATTATTTCCTAAAATACGTTTTCTTGCAATCTAAGATCTGCACTTGATCACATTCGGTTTTAGCTTTCTCAGCCAAGAATTCCAGATTTTCACACTTTATTTATTTAATCCTAAATAAAGTGTGAAATCCAGTTCACACTTTATTTAATTCTTAACAAGTCAGGTAAAACATTTCTTGAAAGGCCTATACTCCAAAGTATTCCTACATACATACAGAACACCTAAGCTTTTTTCAATCAGGGTTTGTTAAACAAGTTACGATAATAAGATTGGCAGATCTGAGGTTTCTCAAAATCGCCTCGCCTTTTTCCAGCAAACCCAAAAGTCAGTAGAACATACTATGCCTTTGTTCAAAATCCATTATTCATTCATTTAGTATACTGTATTTTTCTCCTGCAGCAGTAGGGACATTCAATCATTTGTTCCTTCTGAAGTCAGTTTAACTGGTAATATAAAAGTTTCATTCAATATCTCTGTCCCAAATCATGTTTTCTACTTATGATCTGAGGATAGATTCGAAGGAAAGAATGTCAATCAGTAGGATAGCTTGCCTCCTGGAGATGTGAATGCTCCATCATGGGCACTCAGAGCCCTCTCTGTGGGCACCCGTGCCATCGCCCCAGTACTAGGCCTTCAGCTGGGTTTTATAAAACCTTTTCGCTTTAGGCCTCTGCCGGCATGTGCAAAAAAAAAAAAAAAAAGGTTCAATCAGTCAATTTCAACTACTCCCGGGGGAAAAAAAAGATTTTGCAAAGTTGGAATTGATTGATTGAACTTTTTGTCCCACCCAGTCTGCCGTTACCATTGCAGCCACGCCCACCCAATTGGCCACACCCAGCCAATGGGCCACACCCACCCGGCACTCGACCATGCATAAGTGGGTTTTGGGTTGCAGTTTGGGCACTCGGTCTCTAAAAGGTTCGCCATCACTGGTCTCCTACTTGAGCAGGGATTGGACAAGAAGACCTCCAAGATCCCTTTCAACCCTATTATTCTATGTTTTATACTCTAAACGTATTAGCTAAGTAGTATCTTTCCACTCAGAGGGGGCTTGAATCAGTTTGCCCACTTCTGCTAAGGCTACTGGAAGCCAGCTATCCAGAGTGCTGAAATCAAAGTATGCTTCCAACACTATTATTCTGTGTTCTATGTTCTTTTAGGTGAATTCTTTGCTGCAATGGCTATATGGCAAATAGTGAACTTACAGCTACAAACAAATCTGATTCCTTCCCCTAGTAACACTCTTAAACCACCTTCCTTCCACCCCAGGGCTTCAGAGAACAACCCATTTAGAGAACAATGTGATATAATACATCCATGTGTTAACGTGGATGTTACTAACCAGCAATCTCTTGGCAGATTAATCTGAAATCAAATCAGTTTCTTTTCACTTTTCCTA